>CATIWR010112041.1:0-18812 GCA_949677035.1 Omphalea diandra
GATGTGTTTTACAGGCTCACACAACAACCTTACAATATGGTGTTTAATGCTCACACCCAATAATTAACAATCTTATAAAGAAAATTGAAAGAAATGAGTAGCAAAGATTGAGAGCTTTTTCTCTTGATAATGAATTTCTTAACCTTGTTATTTATTAATGTTTGGTGGAGTATTTATACCCAAATTCCACCAAAGAGACTAATAGCTAGTCCATGTGTCAGCTTCCCATTGGTGATTGCCAATTTTCCTTACGAAAGTCAAAAGTTGCGGTTTTGTGTTTAACGGCTAGTTCACATGGTAGCTTTTCATTAGTGCTTTAGGAAAATATAGCCATTGTATTTCTTCAACTAGTATAAGTCACGATCGCGATTTTCATTGTACAGACTGTGATCCTAACCGTGAAACAACCTGCCAAATTGTGCAACTTTCACTTCTCAAATCATGGTTGCTACCAACATGTAGCCTTCGCGATTTTTGACTTCCAACGACTTTCTAGGACACTTGTCAAGCTCTGATTATAGACTTCTTTCCCTTTTGAAACTTTTTGTAATTCACGGTAGCGACTCCGACGCGACACAGACTACAAATTCATCTGTCATTTTTGGTTTGCTTCATTTTGCTTGTTCGCGGTCGAGAATGACTCCATGATTTAGCCTGTCTGATTTTTGGCAAGTCTTCTCAAGAGTCGCAATCGCGAATCCTTGATTGTGGTCGCGAGTCACTTTGGAGTTAGAGAGATTTTCTTCCAACCTAACTTGAGAGACATTTTTCTACAAAATCAACAATTAATAAAAACATTAGTAATGATCAATCTCCTTTGTCAAGATCAAAAGGGGTTATAGACTTAAGATTAACCATCCTAGTCCAACAATCCTAAATGCGATGGTCACTGTGAATCCGACCGTTTGAACTTCATAGCTTTCTTGGTAAGGTCGTGACAGTGATTTGCTCTTTGAATCAGTTTAGACCAAAGTCATTCATTTCTTTTGCAATATCGCAGTTGTGAATTAGAGATTCTTAGCCACGAATTAGGATGCCTTTCATAATGCTTGAGACTTAGACTCTCATTCAACTTTCAATACAAACCTATCTTAAAAATTGCAAAATCAACACTTATGTTAGAATATGTTAATTTGCAATGTCAAGATCAAAAGAGAGTTTTGACTTAGGTTTGACCAACCTAGTCCAACAAATTATATTTATGTCAAAATAAAGTTTTTTTTTTCTTATTCTCCTCGAATTTCTATCTCAGTTTTAAACCTTTAAATTTCTTTCTCTATTTTAGCGATAGACAAATATGAGTTTTGATTTTTTTTTTCTTGTTGTTGTTGCTACTATTGTTATTTGAAAACTTATCCTCCTGGTTGATTTTATGAAATGGATAGCAAATTCAAATTGATATCCACAGTACTAAGGTACCAACTTCAGTTTGAGAGAATTATTAGAATATTATCTTGAGTTTGAGAATAGGAATTTCATGTTGAGTTGAACTAGATTCCATTGAAAATGAAATATAATATGTAGTAATTAGAGCCATTAATAGGTTTTAAAATTGAATATTTATCGAGTGTTTACCCTTTTTTAAGTATATATTCATTGTTTATTGAAAAGTAAAATACATATACAAAAAATGTTGTAAACATCAATTGAAGGATTAATTATATATTTTTATAATGAAATTACTATAACCTTTTTTGTAAATGTAAAACCATTCCTAATCTCATTTAATATAATATAAATGAAAACCATTCCTATTCTCATTCAATATCATGTAAATGAAAAACCATTCCTATTCTCATTTAATATCATGTAAATGAAAAATCATTCCTAATCTCATTTAATTAATGACAAAATTGGGAAAAGTGTAGGGATAGAGTTGATTGATGTTGGTTTATTGGTTTGATCAATCCTTTAAATAATAGACTAACTTTGGTCCTATATTTTGCTAATGTTGCTATATTAATATTACCTTTGATATTGATTTGATTTTAAAGTGCATTTTTTTCCTTTGTTTTCTATTAATGATGATAAAAAAATTAGAAGATATTTAATGTTATGGTAAGGGCAAGCAGAGAGAATGGAAATTAAAGTAAAAATGGTAGACATTAAGAGAAAGTTTTTAAAATTTTATTCATATCTAAATTAAAAAGCCATAATTAAGTTTGTCAAATAAAGAGCATGAATGAAAGTTGAGTTTTAAAAGTAATGTGTGTAATTTAACACACATTTTGGTGCATACTTTCAAGGATATTTTCTATTCTTTCCTTGTTAATTAGGTAGTATTTTGATTAATTGCATGGATTTTAAGATTTTGGTGCCTAATTTGTGTTTTAATCAATTTGGTAGGTCTTTAATGCTTAAAGCGTGCTTAGCAGATGGTTTTGGACAAAAGAGTGTTGCGTACTAGGATGTTGGGGACAATTTCACTTCTTTTGAAGATAGCATTGTTACTCGCATGACAAATGTAGTGCGCATGATGCATTCATCTTTGTCATACACGCGACTGTTGTCACGTGTATGACTTGCTTATGCATTTTTTATGGTTCTTTATCACGCGCTTGACAAGCGTCGCATACATGACACATCTTCAACCCAAGCTTCATTTTTATTGTGTTTTAGGATCGACTTTGGACATATATAAATAGGAACTTAAGGGACTTTTTAGGAGTTTTTGGTAAACAAAAAAGAGAACAAAGAGTTTCAACAGGACTCTTTTATGGCTTTCTCTTGATTCATTTGTATTCATTTTATTTCTTTGTTTTTATTTGTCTAACACTTATGAGATTAAATATTGTGTTTGGTTTTATTAAGTTGATGGAGAACTAAACTCTCAACTAGAGCGAGGGGTGTAATCTAGTGAGATTGCTTTTGATATTAATGCTTAAATTCTAGTTTTCTTCATTATAATTCTTGATTTGGTCTTCTTGTGCTTATTATGAGTTGTATGACTGATCACCATATAGTTTTCATCTTACAATTTAGGTGATGAACTGATGGGTAAAATATAAATCTAGACATAAGAGATTAAACACAAAACTTTAGGTAAATAGATATATCTAAATCTTTATGGGGTGTTAATTATGGCATAGTGGGTTTAATTAAGAAAATAACTTTTGATGATTAGTTATTTATTGATGTTGGTTTTAGATTGGTCAAACCTAAGCCAAAACTCTTTTTTGATCTTAACAATATAGATTGATATATTATAACATTAGTTTTAAGTATTGATTTTGCAAATTTTAAGATAGGTTTACATTGGAAGTTGGATGGGAGTCTAAGTTTAAAGCATTGTGAAAGGCATCCTAATTCACGGTTAAGAACCTCTAATTCATGACTACTATCTTGCAAAAGGAATGGATGAATTTGGGTTAGACAAATTCACAAGGCAAATCACAGCCACAATTTTGCTAAGAAAGTAATGAAGTTGAAACAGTCAGATTTATGGTGACCATCAAGTCTATATTTGCGACTGCAACTTTTATATTTGCCTGGAGGGAATCAAGTCTACAACTAGAGCATGCCAAGTGTCCAAGAGAGCCTTTAGTATATTAAAATTCATGATCGTGAAATATTGTTTGAGATCATGACTTGATGGAGTAACTTCTTATTATGAAACAAATGAATTTACAATGACAATTGATGCGTCCAAGAGAAAAATAAATCGCAACCATGATTTTTGTCTGGCTCGAAGAACATAATGGCTATTTTTCTCGAGAGACCAATGGTAGCATACCACATGGACTAGTCCTTAGATACAAATAAGGTTCTCTACTGCTATTTCAGTAAATTTAGTATAAGAAGAGAAATTGCGAACGCGAATGACTAGTCACGACCTCGAAATTTTTCTAACAGACATTTAATTCAAAATTTGCGTAGCATACCTTAGGGATTTAGGCATAGTTTATTTGTAATGTCTCTTTGGTAGTTGTTACCTATAAATACTCTACCAAATAGACATGAATGGAAGAGAATAACATTAAATAAAGCCAAACTATCGCAATTTTGTTTCTCAACCTTTAATTTTTGTATATGAGTTGGTGTTATTGGGTATGAGTATTAAACATTATTGTTATTGGGTTTGAGAGTTAGCATAGTTGTAAAACTCTTATTAGCTTAAGTGTGAGCCTTTGGAAAAACACTTGAGAGGTTTTTGTATGAGCTTTAAAACACAAGTTGTAAGGTTGTGTGTGAGCCATAAAACATAAAGTGTAAAAGTTTGGTGTGAGCTTGTAAACACCATTTAGCATTAGTAGAATACCTAATTGTGAAGAATTAGGGAGTGGACATAGGGTTTGTTAACACCTGAACTACTATAAAATTTGTTGTCTCTATCTCTTCTCCTATTTTTTATATTTCCATTTCTCAATACCTTCCCTCCAAATTTTTAAATTTCCCACCAATTCAACCCCCTTCTTGGTGCTCTAAGGCCAATAAGTGGTATTAGAGCAAGATCTCATTGAAACCCTTAATTGTGTGAGTAAAGAAAAATGGTATAAGAAGGAATAGAAAAATTGTACAAGAAGGAACCCATACCCATCTGAAGCCATATTTTGATGGATTTGACTATACGCATTGGAAGTATATAATGCAGATATATTTGGACAACAATATGGTGGATCTTTAGGATATAGTTGCAAAAGAATGAAAGCCTCCTACCAAGGTGGTTGATGGAAGTAAAGAATTAATCCTACGGGAGGAATGGTTAGAAGATCACATAAGATCAAATGGAAGGGACAAAAATGCAATAGTAATTCTTTTTAGCTCTTTATCAATGGAGGAGATAGGAAGAGTACAACATAGCCTCATTGCCCATGGAATTTAGAAGGTGTTAGAGAATTACCATGAATACATAACCTTAGTGAAGTCTAGCGAATTAAAGATGTATGTAACTGAATGGGAGTTATTCATGATGAAAGGCAACGAAAGCATCACCGACATGATGAATAGACTCATGTCTTTCATCACGAATATGAAGAAATTCAAAAGAGTACTTACCAATCATGAGGTAAACACCAAAATACTCAAACTTTTACTTCTTAAAAAGTTTGGTGCAAGGGTGTGCAATATTCAAATGTCAAATCTAGAAATTGAAAAAATGCCAACATATGTCTTCATAAGCAAGCTTCTTATTCATAAGCTAGCCTTAAAAAAATGAAGAAATAAAGAAGATGAGAGGGCAGAGGGATAAGAATTATAAAATAGAAAAGAAGACCCTGGCCCTTAAATACTTAACAAAGAAAAAAATGTGAAAGTTGTCTCAAGTGATGATAATAGTGAAAAAAAAAAAAAAGGGAACTGGCCATGCTTTCTAGAAGGACCAAGGAGGTGATAAGGAGAAGGAAGGATTCAAGAAGGCATCTCCTAACCTCAAGGAAAAGAAGAATGAAGTGACTATTAGTGTGACAAGTAAGGTCACATTAAATATAACTACCCCAAGCTAAGAAAAAGAAAAAGAAAGGAGACAAGGAAAAGAAAAATAGATTTAAAACCACTTAGGATGATAGCTCTAGTGAGGAGGAAGAAGAAGAGGAAGTAGTAAATCTTTGTCTTATGGAACAAGAGTACTCTTCTGATGAGATAAGTTCTTTACCTCAGTCTAGTGATAATTATGATGCATATGACGTTGTAGATGATGAACACCTTGAACCTCTTACTTTGAGATGTGACAAGTATAAGTCACAAATGAAAACTTACAAAAAGAAATGCTTAAAACTAAAAAATGAGTTTAACTCATTGAATAAGCTTGTAAGTGAGTTGAGAACCTCAAATGAAGAACTCAAAAAGTTTGTTAAGCGTCTTACTAAGTCTTCTTCTTCTCTAAACTCTTTGAGAAAGGAAAATGATTCCATAAAAGAAGAAATAATAGAGCTTAGAAATTTTATTTCAAAGTTTCACAAAGCGAATGAAGCTTTAAATACATTAATTGTATCTCAAAGACCTCCTCTACAAAGACATGGTCTAAGCTTCAATAGAGCTTCTTCATCTACACCCCCTGTCATAACATTCATTAGAGCATAAACCCTTCAAACATCTAGTATTGAGGCAATTAGGAGGAAGAGTGCTCCTAGCATGAAGCCACCTATGCCTAAGGGCAACAAGAATGCATCTCAAGGCTCAAAGCCTAAGCCTAAAAAGTTCAATCATGTATTCATCTACACTAATAAGAATGGTCACCTAAACACACACAAAAAAATTATCTTCTACTCTTAATCATTCATGCACATGTTCACACTCTCATCACCATGGTATGACAAGGCTACCTACTCATACTAAAGTTATGCATAGGAGAAAGACTTACAATTCTAAGCTTTACTGTCACTATTGTATGAAGTTTGGCCACATAAACATTTCCTACTATATTAGGAAGGCTCGCCTCAAATTAGAGGATCCTTCAAGATCTAACCTTAAGGACCCAAGTATGCTTGTAAAGCCTATCCAAGTGGAAGGTCTTCCAAGCTAAAATTTTTCAAGGATAATACATGTAAACCTTGCCAAATGGGGAAGCAACATCAAACTTCCTTCAAAGCAAAAAAAGTTGTAAGCACCTCTAGACCTCTTCAACTTATCCAATTAGACTTACTAGGAGTGCTAGTCTAGGTAGGAAGCATAATGCATTTCTCCTAGTTGATGATTACACTAGGTTTACTTGGGTAACCTTTCTAGTTCATAAGAATGACACTTTTGATGCTTTTAAAAGTTTTGTAAAAAGAGTTCAAATTGGAAAAGATTACTTCATTTCTTCTATAAGAAGTGACCATGAAAAGGAATTTCAAAATGAATCTTTTAAAACCTATTGCTTAGAGAATTAGATTTCTCATAATTTTTCTACTCCTAGGACTCCACAACAAAATGGTATTATAGAGAGGAAAAATAGGACATTAGTAGAGATAGCTAGAACTATGCTCAATGAGTATTCTTTACTTAATTACTTTTGGGCCGAAGCCATCAATACTTCTTGTTATATTTCTAATCGTGTTTTCAAAAGACTCATTCTTAAACAAAACTTCTTATGACCTTTGGAATGGTAGAAAACCTAAGATTTCATATCATAAAGTCTATGGGTGTAAATGCTACATTCTAAATACCAAGGACAACCTTGAAAATTTTGCTTATAAGACAAATGAAGGTATTTTTCTAAGCTACTCTATCTCTAGTAAAGCCTATAGGGTATTCAACAAAAGTACTATAGTAGTTGACGGTCAATGAACATTATGTTTGATGAATCTAGTAAACTGGATCCTGAGAAAGGTTCTCTTATTAATAATCTTACAGGCGACTTTGATAAATTGAACCTAAATTCAACTCCAAAAGAGATAGTGATTGATCTTCATAGGAAGTTAAGGGATTTCAGCTAGAATAAGTAGAAAACCCAGCTCAATATCTTTTCAAGGACTGGAGATTCTCCAAATATCACCTAAAGGACCTAATCATTAGTGAGACATCCAAGTGAGTAAGTACTAGATCTTAACTTCATGCATTAGATAATAATCTTACATTTATTTCTCAATTGGAGACAAAATCAATTGATGAGGCTATTGATGATGAAAGTTGGGTGATTATTATGCAAGAGGAACTAAATTAGTTTGAGAGAAACAAAGTTTGAGAACTTATTCCTAGGCCTAAGGAATATTGTATTGTGGAATGCAAATAGGTGTTTAGGAATAAGTTAATGAGAAAGATTTCATTATTAAGAACAAAGCTAGATTGGTTGCAAAGGGTTACAACCAAGAGGAAGGCATTAATTACGATGAAACTTATGCCTTGATAGCAAGATTAGAGGCCATTAGGATTCTCTTAGCATATGCATGTTACATCAATTTTAAACTTTTTCCAATGGATGTTAAAAGTGCATTTTCGAATGGTATACTTGAGGAGAAAGTTTATGTTGAACAACCTCTTAGTTTTGAATTTCATATTTTTCTAAATGATGTTTTCAAATTAACTAATGCCTTATATGGTTTGAAGGAAGCTCAAAGAGTTTGGTATGAAAGGCTTACTTCATTTCTTTTACAAAATAATTTTGAAAAAGGCAAGGTGGAAACAACTTTATTTGTCAAAAGGCACAATAAATATACACTCATTATACAAATATTTATTGATGACATTATATTTGGCACTACTAATAAATCTCTTTGTGAAGATTTTTCTAAATATATGACTAAGGAATCTGAGATGAGCATAATGGGTGAGCTCAAGTTTTTCCTTGGTGTACAAATCAAACAAGCCAAAAAAGGCATCTTCATCAACCAAGCGAAGTACACAAAGGATCTACTCAAGAGATTTGGCATGGATGGATGCAAAGTAGCAAAGACATCAATGAGTGCAACCATCAAGCTAGACAAAGATGAATCAATTAAGCCAATTGATGGAAAAGGTATAGAGATTTGATTGGTTTTCTCCTCTATCTCACTGTTTCTAGACCCGACATCATGTTTAGTGCATACATGTGTGCTAGGTTTCAATCTTGTCTTAAGGAATCTCATTTAAATGCCATTAAAAGTGTTCTTAAATATTTACATGGCACATTACATTTAGGATTATGGTATCTTGGGTATTCATCATTTAGTCTTATTGGGTATTCAGATGCAAATTATGCAGGTAGTTTGTTAGATAGAAAGAGCACTTTTAGAACTTGCCAATTTATAGAAGACTGTTTATTTCTTGGTTTAGTAAAAAACAAGTTTCAATTACTTTATCCACTATCAAAGCGGAATATATAGCAGCGAGTTATTGTTGCACCTAAGTTTTTTGGATGAAATAATAACTCAAGGATTATGGTAAGGATGTTGATCACATTCTCATCAAATGTGTTAACACAAGTGCAATAAATCTTTCAAAGAATCCTATCCAACATTCTAGGAGCAAACACATTGATATTAGACATCATTTTCTTAGAGATCATGTCCAAAGTGGTAATGTGGTGTTAGAGTTTATTGACACCAATCATTAACTTACGGACATTTTTACAAAACCCCTTAATGAAGAAAGAATGAAATTCATTAAGAAAGAGCTAAGGATGCTTGATGGAAGCTCTTTAGGGTGAAAATTGATCTCACTTTGTATTCGTAATCGTGTTTGTCAATTTGATTAATTGCATGATATGTTTCATAATTGTGTATGTTGATTACTTTGGATATGTTGATTCTTTATGCAATTGTGATTTTCAATGCCATTTTGCTTGAATTAATCATCATTACATTAAGTTGATCACATTTTGAAAGGCCAATTATTATTCTTCCTTTGCTTTTCTTTTTACCTATCCATTAGCGGTCGTTATTTATAGGCTCTCATCAATTTTCTATCAAACTCCTAATTTGTTATCGCGATTTTAAATCGCCACTACTAATTTTTTCAAAATTTAAATTCTTTGACCATTGACTCCATTGTTTGTGGAATTCTTATCCATTGCTCACAGAATTCATAATTAACGATTGCGATTAGCTAATAGCAATTGTGAATTATGGTAACTGTCAATATTACCATTTTCATTAGTTTTCTACCTATTTAAACCATCCTAACACTCCTCTTTTTGACTTTTACCTTTTTTCTTCAACTATCAATCATTTCTTCTCTCAAACTTTCTCAACTTTGATCGTTCATGGCATCTAAAAAACTAACAATAGTAGAGAAAGGGAAAGGCATTACCCAACCTCTAAGCCCTCCTTCCCTTTGCCTAGTAAAGGGAATAACCAAAGAAGAAAAGGATAGGTACAAAGTAATTCCAATAAAATCATATAAGCCAATAAAATTCTTTCTATCTTTCTCCTTGAATCACTTGGAATCAAGGATGAAATCCATGTCTTTCATTCAAACTTAGGCTAAAATGAATTCATCTTCAAAGCTGAACTTGGGCATGAGGAGATCATTAAAAAGTTTATGTGCATTATCACATTCAGTAAGAGACCATAATCAAAAGCAGGTTCGTATGGTTTAGTTTTCAAGGTTTTTGAGAACCCTTATTTTATAACCTTTACCCAACTTTCTTCCCTATTCAACCTTTAAGTAGGAGATGATATTCCTTTCATTATCTCTGCATTTGATATCATTTATTCTAAATTTTGGTCAAAGATCTCCATTGAAACCAAACATTACCTAAAAGATCTCTAGCCAAATACATTAAAACCCTCACTAATTGGCTTTCCTAACGTATCATCACCTTCTTTGTAAATATTAGGGCTAATGGAATGAAAAAGCTTCCTAAAAAGACCTAGCATTTCTATTTTGTCTAACAAAAAATAAGCCAATTCGAATAGGTTGATATCTTATGGATCAATTGATTCACATGAGTACAAAGCCTAAAAGCTAATTTATGCTCCTTTCTCATGTCATAACCATACACAGATATATGGGAGCCCTCAATGAGGAAAATGAAAAATTCCTCACCAAAAAATACTTGCCCTTCCAAAACTTCCATGATTTACCCTCTTTGATTAATGCCAAGGCAATACATCCAAAAACCTATGCATATAACTTGGGATCTCTTAGAGCTAAGAAGTAAGAGACAACTCAAGCTTTAAAAAGGAAGAGGCTTATGATAGACAAAACTGCTTAACTAATTCCATCTCCTAAACCAAAAGCCAAACCTAAGACTTCTACCATCTCTCTCTCTTTTTCATTAATAAGAAGTGGACAAGATGATGTGTATGATTAAAAAGATATTTTTCTTCTTTCTTACCTCCACAGTGACCTAGTGGACCTTCAACAGAAGGTGGGTGTAACACCTTGCCATCTCCTAGTCTTTGAAGAATTAGAGGATACTCCAAAGGAAAAGGAAAACCAATGAGTGAAAGAAGGAGATGAGGCCCAAGGAGGAAGAGGAGATAAGGAAGTTTGAGATTCTGATGATGATGACATCTTTCCAATCCTTTAGTTTTTTTTAGGCTTATAATTCTTTTTATATTTTTTATTCTTTTTATTCATTGGCCTAAGTTTGTGATCCTGTAAATGACTATTTATTTATGTTTGTTTGTGTTTTTGTATTAATATCAATAAAATTTAAAGTTGTGTTCCATCTATTGTTGTTCTTGATCTATAATTATTCTTTATTTACATCACTTTATACTTATCCTTATAATTATCATGTTCTCTCTTTTTTATCTTGACAAAGAGGAGAGAAATAGTCAACTTGCATACTATAATTTAAGAGGAGTATAAATTGAGAGGGGAGCAATTTCAATTAGTTTATTTGTATATCAAGTACAAATTAGTATTAACCATCTCAACTTCACACTTATGCATTCTTTATCCCTTGCAAAATCAATCTATGTTGTCAAAATCAAAAGGGGGAGATCGTTGGACTAGGTTAGTCAAACCTAAGTCAAAACACTCTTTTAATCTTGAAAATGTAGATTGATATGTTTTAACATCAATTTTAAGTATTGATTTTACAGATTTTAAGATAGGTTTGCATTGGAAGTTAGATGAGAGTCTAAGTCTTAAGCATTGTGAAAGACATCCTAAGTCGTGGTTAAGAACCTCAAATTCATGACTACTATCTTGCAAAAGAAATAGATGAATTCGCAGAGCAAATCACTGTCTCGATTTTGCTAAAAAAGTAATGAAGTTGAAATAGTCAGATTCGCGATGACCATCACGTCCATATTTGTGATCGCGACTTTTGGATTTGCCTAAAGGGAATCAAGTCCATAACCAGAGCATGTCAAGTGTCTAAGAGAGCCATTAGTATATCAAAATTTGCAACCGTGAAATATTGTTCGGGTACAATAGAACTTTATTATTTTTTTTCCACTTTAAGTTAATTTCTTCCTTTTATTTTTTAGGTAGTTTATCATCACAAGGAAATTAAGGACTATTAAAGGATCTCCAATTCTTCTACTAGATCAAGAACTCGAAAAGACCTACAAATCTAATAGAAACCAAACAAAGCAAAGAATGGTTAAACATCTATAAAACCCACAAGATGTACACTTTGAACATGTCATCGTGGTGCCAAATCAACCAGCCACTCCTTGGTTGAGAGAAATACAAAGACTTGTGATCATTGCTAATACATGTTGCATTCAGTTGAGTAATGACATAAGAGTTTATGAACTAAATTCCATTCACTTAACAATTATACCTCAATTCAATGGATTAAGCATTGAAGACCCACTCACTTTCATTAATGAGTTTTATAGTATGGTATAAACCCTATCACTCAATGGGTTGGAGGAAGGAAAACTTGGAAAGAGATGTTTCTCGTACTGCATGAGAGGTGATGCTAGGCCTTGGTTACTAAATTTACCTATGGCATCGCTACCTATAGAAGACCTTAGATTGCAAAATAAAATATGTACCTTCACATAGAGAGAGGGAAAAAATTCCATGAGATGTGGGAGAGATTCAAATTACTCCTAGCTTAATGCCCACTTCACCAATTTCCATACTACCTTCTTACATAGTTATTTTTATGGTGGGTTAATGGTTAACAATCAAGCTTTAGTTGATACTATTGTTGGTGGATATTATGGTGACAAGACAACTAATAAAGTCATAGAGATTTACAAAAACTTAGTGATGAACTCTCAATAAAAAGCAAGCAGGGGGAACAGAGCTGAAATCTACAAAATCAGTGCACAAACCAACTTGGCATTACAAGTGGTAGATTTAACTAAATAATTATAGCTCATAATGAATAGGGAGACAACTAGAAATGAGGTATGTGCGTATTGTGGTATGTATAGTCATAATACTAATGCTTGTATGAGTTCACATGTAGTTGTACCTAGACAAGAAGAGGTGAATTACATGGGTGCTTATAGGAGTATACAACAACACAATGATCCATTCTCTAATACCTACAATCCTAGGTGGAGGAATCACCTAAATTTTTCATGAAGGGATTAAAACATGATACCTACAGGACCCTCAGAATTCTAACAACATAGGCCTCAAGTTCAAGCTCAAATGCCTCCACCACATGAGAAGAAGACATCATTAAAGGAGATGATGATGCAATATATGAAAAAGCTTGATATAAAAATTGATCAAGTTGTTCAATCCAATTAGGCCTTCATTCATAATCTTAAAGTGTAAATTGGCCAAAATTGTTACTGAAAGAGAATGGAGCAAACTTCCCAGTGACACTAAAGTGAATCCAAAGAAGAGAGTCATGACTATCAGTTTGAGGAGTGAAAAGGAGATACCTAATGTTAGTGTTCAAGTGAGAAAAGACAAATATGTTTAAGTGGCCTGTGATAATGGGGATCAAGTGTAATAGGAAGAAATGGAAGAATAACACAGTGATGGTTAAATGGAGAAATCCATTCCAACAACAATCAAACCTTATGTTCCACCAATCCCATACCCATAGAGGCTTAGCAAAAGAAACAATGATGTTAGTTTTTAGAAATTCCTTGAGATATTCAAGAAAATTCATATCAACATCCCTTTCATTGAGGCACTTGCTCAAATGTCATCTTATGCAAAATTCCTTAAAAAGATTGTGTCAAATATGAGCAAGTTAGAGGGGTATGTTGCGACCACCTTGAGTGAATAATGTAGTGTTATCTTTCAATGGAAGCTACCTTCAAAGCTAAAGGACCCATGGAGTTTTTCTATTCCTTGCTCTATTAGTAGTATTGGCATTAATAAGGCTTTGTGTGATTTAGGTGCTAGTATCAATTTCATGTCCTTATCTCTTATTAAGCAACTAGGCATTACAAAAATTAAACCTAGCAAAATTTCCTTACTATTAGCTGATAAATCTGTCAAATACCCAATAGGTATAATTGAGGATTTATTCATTAAGGTATGAAAATTTTATTTGCCTCCTAATTTTTTGGTTTTGGATATGGAGGAAGATGTTGATATGTCCATCATTTTGGGTAGACCTTTTTTGTTATAGGTAGAGCATTAATAGATTGCCATTAGGCAAAGTAACCTTCAAGAGTGAGAAGGAAGAGTTTGATACTCCTGTTTTAGAATTAATGTCATTGACACCTTGGTAGAGGAAACCTTTACTAAGGAAGCTTTTTGGGAACCTTTAGAGGCATGTTTAGCATTGAGTTTGACTGAAAGGGATCAGGATTATGACATAGTTGAGTATGCTTTAAATCAAGTTGGGCAAGAGTTTAGGACTATTAAACATAGTGCTAAATTCAAGAACATAGGATGAGGGAAACCCATACACGAAGCATCTGACAAGAAGCAACCTTAACTTGAATTGAAATTATTGCCAACTCATTTGACATATACATTTTTGGATGCTAAAAATACTTTTCATGTGATCACTTCTGCCTATTTAAGTGTTGCAAAGGAAGGAAAGCTTTTAAGGGTATTGAGGAAACATAAGGTAGCGATAACATGGTATATGTCAGATATCAAGGAGTTGAGGAAACACAAGGCAGTGATAGCATGGTCTATGTCAGATATCAAGGGGATCAACCCATCAATTTGCTTGCAAAAAATATTGATGGAGGAGAGTTATTGTCTAAGCATTCAAGCTCGAAGACATTTCAACCCCATCATGAAGGAAGTTATGTGTGGAGAAGTTCTCAAACTATTTGATACAGGTATCATTTATTCTATTTTTAACACTTTTTAGGTGAATCCTGTATAGGTAGTTCTAAAGAAAGAAGACACAATAGTGGTTAAAAATGACAACAATGAGTTGATCCCCATAAGAATAGTGACTAGGTGGCGAGTATGCATTAATTATAGGAACTTGAATGTTAAAACACATAGCTATTTAGGCTACAATCAAGTATCCATTACTCTTAAGGATAGCGAGAAGATGACTTCTACATGCCCATTCGACACCTTTGCATACCGCCATATGCCATTTGATTCATGTAACACTCATCACTGACACCATCTACTTCATCACTTTAGGCACAATTGTCAGGGAAGTCTTTTTCTCTTACTTTTCATTCTTCTCTTTTTGTGCATTTTGGTTATCAGTAAGGACAATGTTTGTCTAAAGTGTAAGGGAGTTTAGTTTGTGTATTGGTACAAATGACTTTTTCTTGTTCATATAATTTTATGTTGCTTGTGATTTTTTTATTGGGTTTTGTGTTAGTTTTAGGTTGTGTCTAACAATTATTTTTAACTAATAATCATGTTTTCAATTAAAAATTCTCAAGAAAATTAATTTGTTGAGTAAGCTAATGGAAATCCACATTTTTGCAAAAGAAATTTAATTAAGGTCTAATCTTAAATTTAATAGTTACTTTATGACCCTTAACTATAAATTTTTAATATTAAATGCATAAACACCATTGTACTTGAGATCTGAATAGGTGTTTTGAGCCTAGAAAGTATTTTTTATCCACTAGTTATAATCTTTATGCAAGATAAAGAGAGAGAGAGAGAGAGAGAGAGAGAGAGAGAGAGAAAAGAAGAAGAATAAGAAGAAGAAGTAAGTAAAGTGTAGAATTATTATTTGCTTTATTGTCTATTTCTACTCCTCTATTTTGGCACTTACTAATCGGAGATATTCATTGCTAATGTTTATCTTCATGTCAAATGGTCAGCAATTTATGAGTATGTTGAGCATTATAAATTTGTTTTATGCCGAGTAACCAGAGGCATTCATCACCAATATTTGTTTTCGAGTAAAACGACCAAAATGATTTAGAAAAAGAAAAAAATTGCATTAATAGGATTGACATGGTTATTTATTTTGAAGAGTAAAGATATTTCTTTTAAGGTTGGACCACCTACTTTGATTGATGGTATACATGGTTGTGTATGCATTAAAATTCTCTTTATAATTAAGGGTGGCAATGAATTATTAAATGAAAGATTGAATCTTAATTAAATTGCTTTTATGAGATATGGATGTACATTAGCTTAATCGACTTATTGGTTACCAAAGAGAATGACAATTATGGCAAAGTTCTTTGTTAACTAAGAATTGCTTTGTGTCGTTGTGTGTGTTTTAGTTAGAGTTTTATTGCTTGAGGTCAAGCATACCCTCAAGTGTGGGCAAGTTTGATGTGTATAATTTAACATACATTTTGGTGTCTACTTTAAAGGATATTTTCTATTTTTCCTAGTTAATTAGGTAGTATTTTGATGAATTGCATGGATTTTAAGATTTTGTTGCCAAATTTGTGTTTTAATCAAGTTGGTATATTTTTAATGCTTAGAGTGAGCTTGGCACAAGATTTTGGACAAAGAAGTGTCACACACAAGGATGGTCTAAGACTACTTCACTTCTTTTAAAAATTGCATGATTAGGTGTGTGACAAATGTCGTGCATGTGACACATTCATCTTGATCACGCTTGCGACGTTTGTCACGTGCGCGACTTGCTTGGGCATTTCTTTTTCATGGTTGCTTGTCACGCGCAGGATAAGGGTCACATGTTTGACAAGGCTTAAACCCAAGCCCCATTTTTATTGGAGTTTTATGGCCAAATTTGGACATATATAAATAAGAACTTAAGGCACTTCTCAGGAGGACTTTTTAGCGAGTAAAAGAAAGCAATGAGGAGATTCAATAAGACTCTTTTATGGATTTCTCTTAATTCATTGTATTCATTTTAATTTTTTTTCCATTTGTCTAACTCTTATGAAATTAAAAATTGTATTTGGTTTTATTATGTTGATGGAGAACTAAACTCTCAACTAGAGTGAGAGGTGTAACTTAGTAGAGATTGCTTTTGATATTAATGCTCAAATTCTAGTTTTCTTCATCATAATTCTTGATTTGGTCTTCTTATGCTTATTGTGAATTATATGATTGATCACCATATAATTTTCATCTTAGGGTTTATAGGATGAACTGATAGGTGAAATATAAACCTAGACATAGTAGATTAGGCGCAAACCTTTAGGTAAAGAGATAAATCTAAATCTTTATGGTGTGTTAATCGTGGCTAATCAAGAAAATAACTTTTGACAATTAGTTATTTATTGATTAGATATAACTTAGTGACTTGACAAAGCATTAAGATAATTTAGAAATAATTGCACTCAAGAACTAGATTAGACATTGATATTTATTAGCTAATTCTCTTTAAGTGAAACCCCAAGCTCTAATGTTTCAAACATCTAATTGTCCTTTAATCAATTTAGTCTAAGTTAATCTAATCTCATGTTCATTGTCACTTTCATTTTCCTTATTACCATGAATTAACAAGAACTAATCAAATAACAATGTGTGTTGTCCCTGTGGATCGACCATGATCAATTATTTTTGCTACAATTGACACTGTACATTTGTAGGTAATCAATACCTATCAAAAAGCACAAAAGAGAGTCATTAGAACAATGGTTCATTGACCAACATGTCAAACCATAATCACATCACTTCTTTAATAAACATATGACACATGCCTCATTAGGATAAACATTCATATTTTAAAAGTTCAAACATTCATCAAATAATTAAGAAAAGAATTTCCTCCCTTTAATTGTCAAATTGAGTTGTTGAATGAATTTGAAATAAGTATTTAAGTGTTAAGATTCTCCTCAGTTGTAAAACTTATTATGAATTTGTTGCCCATAAAAATAAACTAAATAACCATAAAAAGGGATACAGGAGGGAGATGCAATAGTGTTTAAATGTTAAGAATTTCGTCAGTTTCAAAACTTATTACAAACTCAAAACTTTATCTTCTTCTATATTCTTTATACATAGAATTTGAGTTTCAAAATGAAAAATATTTAAATGATATATGTTATCATATAACTAATTACATTGAAATTTATTGCATTCTCTTTGTAGCTCTCCCCTAGTAGATCTAATGGATTTGTTGCTTGATTTTTTTGTTTAGGTACTTTTTGCAACACTAGGTATGTGTTTGCACCATCCATTTTCTTTTTGGAATACGTGAACCTTGGTTATTGTGATTTCCTATGTGTGCGGTGACCCGAAGAGAATTGAGAGTGAAGAAATTAAAGGGATCTATAAAAGTGTTTATGTTGTTTTGTTTAGTAATATTTTTTTCCATTATTTTGAATTAAGTGTTATTATGTTTTTTTTGTTAATCTTGTTTGAATTTTATGCCTGAGATTTGTACTTTGAATTGATTATACTATGATTCTATGTATTAGACATCTATTATCTAAATGAAAATTTATGATTATGAAATTTCATATGTAACATTAACAAATAATGTTTGGTTTATGCTTTCTTGGATATTTGGTAACCTAAAGAGAACTGGGGGCGAAGGAATTAAGGGAGCTTTGTACAAGTGTTTATGTTATTTTGTTTAGCATTATTTTTTGTTATTTTGAATTAAGATACCCCTAAAGTTATGAATAAGATATTCTTAAAGTGATAAATAAGATATCCCTAAAACATACAAAGAACATAAACAAAGGAATGAGAAATCCTAAAACTATGAATAAGATATCATCAAAGAGATGAATAAGATATCCATAAAAGAGACAAAGAACTTAAACAAATGAATAAGATACCTTATGATTTTCTATTTTTATTTCTTGTTTAATAACTCTTGATTTTCAACTCCTTTAATGAAATATATAACTGAATATACAATTCTTAATGTTGGATACTTTTGCATATTTCTTATTCTTATTTCTTATTAACTTATTTTTTGTTATAAAAATAATAGTTTCATTCTAGGCAATGCATGTTTTGCTTGGATCTCTAAGATTTTTTTGCTCCGCCTAGAGCCATGTGGACATATATGGAAGAATGTCCCATAAGTGACATGAGATTTCTATTGAAAGAAGTTTAAGGTATAAATGAAAATCATTCTTTTTAATGTTATTGTCTCTATGGTTGTCATGAGATAGTTATAAGTATAATTGAAAATCATAATTGTTGGCACTTGAGCACCAAGAAGGGGGATTGAATTGATGGGAATTTAAAAAATTTGGAGGGAAGATAATGACTTT
>CATIWR010112058.1:0-12206 GCA_949677035.1 Omphalea diandra
ATGATACTCCTAAGCAGGTGGAGTTTCAGAGAATAGTAATCCCAGCAGATAAAAAAGGTGTTGAGACTCATCCTACGGTAGAAGGAGATTCTCAAGAAGGAGTTCAAGGACTTCCTCAGCAACTTGAACCAAGTATATCTAGGAGGGCAGAAAGGGTGCATAGAATGTCTGGCCGCTTTGCTGATATGGTGACTTATAAGAAGACAACAGGATTGTCTGGTCACTATGTTGATATGATGCCTCATGCATCTGCAGTTATAGTTGATGACAAAAGTTGTCACTGCAGTCAAGTTTCAACTTTGTGTGGACTTGATCAATATTGCTGAAGTGTAATGTTGAATTTGGAGACACTATTAAAGGTTGTTAGAGGAGACATTAAAGATGTTGAAATTTGCCAAGGTGGAGATTTGTTGAATTATGGTGGCTCATTTGATATCCCACATCGGGGAAATAACAAAGGGAAAAAAGTTCTTTTTGTTATAAATAGAGTCATATCTCACATCAGAAATAGACTAAAAGGGTAAGAGGTTATTTTGTTATAAATAGAGTCTTAATTCCTTTAGTTTAATCATTCCAAAATTGTCTACTCATCTCAGGCAATTTTCAATATTTCTCCCTCTTTTGTAATATTTCACTTTGTAGTCCTTTTCTTAGTGAAATATAATTTTGGTAGTGTCCGAGGACGTAGGCATAATTGGTCGAACCTCGTTAAATTCTGGTGTTCTTATTTTGTTTTTATTTTCAATAGCTATTTTATAGGGTATAGTTGTAGTGATATATTATGCTGTTAAATTACTATTAGGGTGATTATGTCTAAGGAGATTGGGTTTTAAGTGGGACCACTTGTGACCCCTCCAATCTTTCCTGGAAATCAACTATAGTGTGGTTTTACAGTACAATCTTTCACTCTCTATTCACCTATAAATTGATTAGGTGAATTTGGTGGGTGAAATATTACCCTTATTCCACAACACATGCCTCCTCATACTGCTCATCCTGAGATGAACTTGGTCCTGGAATGTTGAATTTGGCCCTCTTTCTTCCTCCTCTCTTGTTAAGAGTTCCGCTTAACAGTCCACTATACGGTATCTTTTCACCCACTACAAGTTCTGTACCAGAATGGCGGCGCTGGTGATGGTTGTGATCTTTTCTGCCTATAACTTGCATCTGAGTGAAAAATTAAAAGATCGAATCTTTATATGCATATATGGAAGCCAACAAAAATGACAAACAGATGGCCCTTAAAGCGGAATTCTGGCGGATTGGATTATCAGCTAGTAAAGAAAATGGAAAACTAATAAGCTTTGTTAGTTTCCTTTTCTTGTATATATTCGTCAGATTATAAATCTGGTTAATTATATGAACAATCACACAATCTATCAACTCTACCAGCCAATTCTTAATACCATTATTCCAAGCCACTTCCAACCCCTTCATTACTCCCCAGAGTTCTGCCATGGTGATTGAATAATTTCCTAAATGGAGGGCATATCCCAATTACCCATGTTCCTATATACGTGAGAATAAGACCACCTGCTAATGCTTTTCCATTACCTCGAGAAAAGGAACCATATGAATTAAGCTTAAACCAACCAACTGGTGGCACGATCCAACTAATTAAACAAAGAGATCTTGGCGATCCATTCACCGCAACTTCATTAAGAATTTTCTTCGCATGGATCACTTCCTTGGCATAAGTTAAAATAACACGCATTGGATCATAGGGCGGGTAGCACCTTCTTGAAAAAGTGCAGCATTACTCCACATCCATAAAAACCAGCAAATTAGAGCGAAAACCACCTGCCACTGCCTACCGTACCCTAAAAAAAACCTTCGATATCCACCTCTTTTGGAAGCAAATAATTCCTCTTCCACACTTGTTTAGCGATCACACAATCATGTAGGCCAGATTCCTCATCCAGTAAACATTGTTCACACGTTGCATTACCTACCAAATGTCTTCTAACCCTCTCCTCATTTGTCATCATATGAGATTAAGAACCAGAAAAAAACTTGCAATCTTGTTGAGGCCCTGGTCACGTCCAAATCACATTCCACTTCGTTTCCTTATTGGTTGCTAATACTGGAATAGGCTGATTTAATGCGAAAATGCCCATTATTTTCAAGACTCCAATATATATTATCTGGCCATTACTCCTACACACAATTTTTTAGAGAAAATCCTACGCTTATTCTAATCATTCCTAAAATCAAAGATGGTTTAATTAAACTCTCTAAGTATTCTACTACGAGCATGTTTGACATTACTATTGAAAAAAATCTGATTTTAAAATAAAAAATACAATAGATTCTCTTTTCTAATTGATTATAACTTTTTTCAATGTGAGTTTTATAAAGTAAAAAAATTGATTTTGAAAAAAACTTATTTTTGAAACTTTTATCCATAACAATTTATTAGTTATAAAACTTATGTTCATAAAATCTATATTCAAATATAAGACAAAATCTCTTATAATTTTTATCTCAAAATCAGATTTTTTCAAAAGCAATGCCAAACATGCTCTACTTGATACTCTAACCATCAACATGAGAATTTTTTTTAGTTTTTATATCACATAACAAATGACAAATAATTCATTTAAAAATATATCAAACATTTAGGCTCCGTTTATTTTGCAGAAAATTTCAGGAAAATATTTTTCAAGAAAATATTTTTTGCATTTTTCTTTATTTAGTGCATCTAAAAAAATTAGTCAACCAAAAATATTTTTTTGATTAAAGACAAAACTAATTCATTTTCTCAATTTTGACAAATTCATTCAAATGAAAAAAAATCATTTCTCAGATTTTGACAAATTCATTCAAATGAAAAATAAAATCATTTAAATATATGTATTTATTATCATTGGTTATCCTTGATTACCGATATCCACCACCAACCATCGTCGATTGGCAGTGGTCACCAATGATAGGTGTGATCCACAAAAAGAAATTCATTTTTAAAAGAAATTCATTTTTAATGTATTTTTTCTTATATTAAATAATAAATAGTATAAATATAAAATATTATAGTCTAATTTTGTCATAATCTTATAAATTAAAAGAAAATTAATATTTTTTATAGTGTGTTCTAAATACCAGAAATATGTTACTCATAAAATATTTTTAGAAAATATTTTCTGAGGAAAATATTTTCTTTATAAAATATTTTTCAAATAAATTATTTTTCGCAAAACAAATGGAGCCTTAGATTTACAAATTAAAACAAAATAAATAAAATAAATATTCAGACTTGTCCTTAATTTCTCTTATCCCTTACAATAATAACAGCTCTCTTACTTTTTCTATCTCTTTTTTTGTATGTGTTATTAGAAAATTTTTCTTGAATATGTTATTTCTTAATTACAATGCATTTGGTCACTCTTTTATTGCAACAATCCTACAGTGGTTGATAAGAATATTTCACATAATATGCTGTGTTCGAGCGTATAGTTCCACATAATTCTCTTTTATTGCAATCGGTCAGGAACTAGAGATTTTGTTACCTAATCCTATATATATATATATATATATATATAGACACACCCACACACTCTAATAGATATTAAAATTTCTTTGAGAAATAACTATCATGAAATCCAAAACAAGAAAAATCAAATTAGCATTACCCTTTTGTTTTCTTAAGCAATGCCTTGATGTTTTTGTAACCACAGTGTGTATTAGTTTAATGTAAAGGCTAAGGAGTAAGTTAGTTTAAAATTTAAAAATGATATAATTCAAATTAAAATAAAAGAGAAAATGCAAAATTTTAGAGATTAGAGTTTATTTTACACACACACACACACATATATATATATATATATATATATATATAATATATTTAAAATATAAAATATAGATTAAATAGACTCCTTAGCTATATTTTCAATATTAAATATACAGAAGTTGAATAGTTAAAAAGATCTATATTTTAAAAATAAATAAAATTATCATAATTGATTAATAATAAAAGTAAAATATTAAACGCTTGATAATTATTCAAATTTTAATTATTATCAATATATAATAAAATTTAACATTTTAAAATTTTTAAATAAAAATGTAATAGTGATTGATATGAATAAATAAATATGTTAAGTAATGAGAATAAACTTTCTTTATGCTTTTGACTAAATGCATATATACAAAAGAAATTATGATTAACTAAAAAAGAATATATAAAAATGAAGAAAACATATATAAATGAAAAATGAAATATCTAAAAAATTTAAAATAATTATTTATCTAAATTTAATAATAAAAATTAAAATAACTTAAATTAGATTAATTTTTTTAAAATTATTTATTTTGATATTTTATATATAAAATAAAAAATTAAATAAATTTTTTAATTAATAATTTCAGAAATTTTATATTATAAATTGCGCAATGCTTGAGTTTGCAACTAGTTTAAAGGAAAAATAAAAAATTAATATCTAATTACAAAAATGAGAATAGGAAGTGTCCTTGAACTGTGATATATATTAAGGGCTATAATGAATAAAAAGATATTTAAAGTTCTTTTAAAAAATATTTTTATTTTATATTAATTATTGATAGTTGAGATTGAAAAATAACTTCAAATAAAAAAGAATTCAATTAGTAACTAATCCACATATGAATAATATATTAATTGTTACTTCTAATTTAGTCAAATATTTTTATATGAAATAATGGATCCCAATCAGTTATCCACAACTGATAAATGATTGACACACTCATTAATCATCTCAAACACCCATTGAAAAAGATTTCTTAATTTCTAAATAAAATGAGAAATAATATATTTTGAACAATTGCAAATATTTCATTTATTAGGGTGTGGTTGTAGTTATTTTGATTATGGTAATATCAGCCCCTATATAAAAAAAAATAAAAAAAAAAGAAAGAAAATTCTTAGCAAATTAGTCCATCTTCAACCAACTAATTTATGTTTCAATGCAAAAATCTTTTATAATTTTATTAACAAGTTGTAAATAAATAATAGTTTCATGAATTTAAGTTTCAAATTACGGAATTAAATAAATGTGGTAGATATTAAAACAGAATATATTTTTAAAAACTGACATTATACACAAGTGTTATGCTTTAGTATTATTTTTATGAATATTAATCAATTTAAATAAAAAAATTATTTTTTAAAAATGTTTAAGCTTCTGATTTATTTTATATGTTGTTGCGAGTATTAGAAAGTAATGAAATAAACATTTTATATATTTATAATTTAATTAATTACACTGCCAGGTTATAATTATATGAAAAATATATGTTGGGCTCCAGTGCTTGGACTGGGCTTAACTTGGACCCACTCATAAGAGTTCAGCCAGAACCTAGCCTCTTATGTTGGCACGTGCCAAACAACGCCATCTTTGTTTGGTAACTGAATGCACTAAAAAACCATTTGGACTTCACGTATCCAAAAAAAAAAAAATCATTTGGACTGCCCTTGGTTTGTTTAATCAAATCATTTAAAGGGCTTCATTCTCTCCGCTTCCAACCCCGGCAATTACTCAAAAGTCTCCGGAAAACCAAATTAAATTTAATTAATTCATAATTGATTCCAAAATTAACCATAAAAAACCTAATCACATCATCATCTCATCGGGTAATTTTAATATTTGTATTTTTTTCTTAAGTTTTTAATCGTGATTTACTATCTGGTTCTGGTGTTCGCTCATTAGGTTTGTTTTCTTTAATTAGAAAAATTTCGTCACTATTTCTGTTGAGTTATTGTGTTATACTGTTAATCAGAGTCTTGGGACATGTATTTATATGATTTTGTTTGTTATTTTGTTAGGGTTTTTGTTGAATTGGATCCGTTTGAAGATTTTCTAGTGTGATACGCTCTTGATGGGTGCACCTAAACAGAAATGGACAGCAGAAGAAGAAGCAGCGCTAAAAGCTGGAGTTATTAAGCACGGCGCCGGGAAATGGCGCACAATACTTAAAGATCCTGAATTCAGCCGTGTCTTGTATTCGCGTTCTAATGTAGATCTCAAGGTATATTTGATTCAATTCATTAAGTTTGACATGTGATCAATTAGATAAAGTGGTGGAATTGGAATTGGAATTGGAGTAATTAATTTATTTGGTTTGTTTTGTATTTGGGGGTAGGATAAATGGAGAAATATGAGTGTGATGGCGAATGGGTGGGGTTCTCGGGAGAAGTCGAAGATAACTGTTAAACGGGTGCCACATATCCCTATCCGTATGCCTAAACGGGAAGAGAGCCCTGTGCATCCCAATGCTGTTTCTGTTACTCAAAGTGATGAAGATAATTGGGATGATAAGTACGTTGTGGTTTCCAATTCTATGCTAACTACTTCTGCCAAGAGATCTACTGTGAGGTCAGGAAAATTTTCTTTTTGATTCATTTTGCCTGTTTAATGTGGTTGAAGTGGCACTCGCATTGCCTCATTGGTATTGGTATGACTTGTTGGTGCATTGTTTTGATATGCAATCTGATCAGTGTTGAAAGTGCTCAATCTTTGATAATGTTGGCAATACTCCTGCACTAAAATTCATGGCATTATATATCAAACAACTTAGTTGAGTTTGTGTCCTCTTAATGATATTACAGCATAGATATTTTACACATTTCCTAAAGAATTTTTTGTTCCATCAAAGGTATGATTGATGCTGATGCATTTTGAGAAGCTTGGGAAGAATTCTTTTCACAGTATTTGAATATGGACATGGGGTTGAAATTGAACCTTGTTATGCAGGAGGTTTTGTCCAAGGAACGTCCTCATCAAGACATGGGAGAATAGACTAATATTTTCTATTAAAACCAATCTGGAGTTTTATGACTATCTTTTTTGTGACTCATAATTTTTTTAATGAATGGTGAAGAACCAACAAGATTCCTAAATTGCAAATGTTAATGTATATTGTAGGGTAGAAATTGAAATAATTGACCATTGAATCATTGATACAAATGAGGATGCAGCCTTATGACATGTTATTACTCGATTAGGCACCACCACGTTGTTTTCTTTAATGTGTTGGTAATCCTACAACAATTACATGCTATTCATACAAAATGGTTAATGTCAACATGAAATATTGAGGATTCTCTTGTGCGATAAAAATAATTCATAGTCGCCAATAGGGTGGTTGAAAGAAGTAGGTATTTTTGTGCTCTTCATTTATTTCAGTTTTTAACGTTCATTCACTACCCATTGGTTCTGTATCCACCATCACATTTATTAACTTGCATATGAAAACCAAGATTTATTTCTGTTAGAGTTTTAATAGAACTGGCCATGAGTCTAAATTGTTATATTGTGTACTGTATAGAACCTTGAAGGCTTTTTTTATGGTCATATAGTGAGGTCGGTTATGATGAAATATAATTTCTATTTGTGTTTTACACATCTGTTTTGTGTTTGTCCTTGATTTGTTGTAGGCTGGATAATCTTATCATGGAGGCTATAATGACGTTGAATGAGCCTGGTGGTTCTAATAAGACAACTATTGCTGCATACATAGAGGTGCTCTTATATCTATAAATGATGTATATATCTGATTTTCTCCTTTTCTCTCAACCCAAGATGTTATAGATCAGTGGCATGGGACTTTAATAATTCATAATTTTAACATCTAACACTAGAAAAATCACATTTGAGGAATTTATCATGGTAAGTTTGACAAGCGTCCATCTAACCTGTACTCATGGTCCAAACTATCAATGTTAGCAGTTTATGATTAACTAAGGTTTCATTTTGGAGGTCATAATAGTTTTTTAGTTCTCAGACATGCAATTGAGTATTTCAAGTTGATTCAAATTTGGGTGAGATTTGTGATTAGAGGATTTTCAGAACATCTTTTCTATTTCTTTTTATTTGCTCTGACGTAAAACAAAATTGGTGGTTAGAAATGAACTACTTTTAGGATAATTCTGCAAAATCAATTCCTTGTCTATATCCCTTCTTCTTTCTATTGGTTTCTGATTTACATTATCCTTTGAGAAATGTATTAGCTGCTTTTTATAAGAGATGTTTGCACTAGGTTGCTTAATATAAATCCTAATTACCTTTGTAGTATAAGTTAGTTGCATGTCATGACTAATACTACAATGAACTGTTGCATCCTGGTAAAGATACAATATTGTTTGAGACAAGAAGATGATGCATGGATGGTTGTGTTAGAACTGGTAACCAGCAAAGCCAGTGCATTGCATGTGTTAGAATTAAGGAACAAGAACAGAAAAGGTCTTTAGAAGGTTGCTGTATTGTTGTTATAATTCTGTTTGAGCAATTGATGTTTGCCTCAGAATAAGAACATGGAAGTCTTCTCAACTTGGGATATCATGGATTTGAACCATTCATTGTACTTTCTATTGTTTGGCTTAACTAAAATGATTTACAATGTAAAACTCTCTCATTTTGGTAAAGAAGGTTGTAGGTATTACCTATAATGTTGTTCTTTAATAACACTTTATTTGGATAACTAATTGTCCTTTGACAATTGAACATCCAATAACTGTTTCCTTTGTGCAGCAAACTTTACTGTCAGTTTGCAACTTTTGCTAGTGTTGCTGCATACTCTACTTCCCTGAAAATATTCATGTCTTTTGTTCATCTGTACATTATGAACTTACCTTTTTATTGGCTGATATTGTCAATTTATTATGTAGGAACAATATTGGCCACCTCATGATTTTAAGAGGATATTATCCGCAAAATTGAAGTATTTGACATCAAATGAAAAGCTGATTAAGGTAATTATGCTCGGTATTTTTGTGCAATGGTAATCAATTGAGCTATGCTGATAGTATTGTTGTGTAATTCTATAAATCTAATAGCAGCTGAAGCAATGAGTTTTAGATTATTTTGTTTAACTTTTTCAGTAGTAAATTATTATTTATTATTTTTCTGTTCTGAGTGTGGAAGTGGAACATTGAAAGATGCATTCAGTGACATAGTGTGTCATTCTGTCATTATAAATAAGTGGGTTGTATCTATATGATTAAATTTATTGAAACATAGTTATTCTGTCACTAGAATGTCGAAAGGTTCACTTTGTGACATTAATTATGTCATTCTGCCATTATAAATAATTGGGGTGTACGTATCTATGGTAAAATTTGTTGATAAATAGTTTGGTGTATTGGAAGAAGTTAGAGGCTTTCATTAGTTGTAGCCTTTTAGGTCATAGTTTAACACTATCTTGATGCGTTCCCGAGTTTGTGATTAATTTTTTATTCTCTTCTTGTACTTAATTATCTGACCATTTCCCATTGTAATGTGTACCCTAGCATTAAACAAACTTGAGGTGATGGAAAATTCAAACCAACCTGGAGTGGTTTGAACCTGTTGTGACCCTAAGTAGGTAAATAGAGTTGTTTTAGATGCTTTTTTGCTGATAATGAATTGTAAAAGTACAAATAGGAGAGATTAACTTGTACTTGGTTATAAATGATTAATGACAGAATTTAATCTTCTCCTATCCTCTCCTATTTACTTTTCCTATGTCTTTTGATTTGTCTCCATCTACCTCTTTCTCTTTCCTTTCTATTTTTCCTCCTCTCTTTCATTTTCTTTTCTCCCAAACACTTGTTAAATTCATGGGATACAGCAAATGTTATCAAAGTAGTACTATCTCAGGTCCTCAATGGCTATTTTTCTTTATTTGTCTAGCAATCGATACCAGGGTTTGATATCTACCTCTCTTTCTTCTTCCTCTCATCAACTCTGCATTCTAAAACCTAATTTGAATTGCAAATGGAATTGGAGAAATTAATGGCAGTAAATCCTAAAGTTTTGATTCAAAATCTATTGAAATTTCTCTTTTAACACAATATGGTAAAATTCATTCGTGAAGGATTCAAGTCCAATGTTTTAAAAAAAATTATGGACGCTGAGTGGGATTGGGGCAGAATTAAGACATTCATGATGGTTAATGGAAATTGTGATTCTTCTTTGATGGAACAATGTGAAAAACTTATAAATTCAGTGAAAAGATTTATAAACTTTGTGAAAGAATTTCAACAATCTTCTATGGGCAATCAAGGCGATGATTAAACTGGGAAGCAACAAGTCTTGAAATCTTCAGAGCCAAATTTGAGAAATTAAGAACTAGAAAAAGCTTCTATCACCAATTTTGTTCATAAGAAAATTATTGATAGAGGATGAGTAATCGCTGTTGAGGACAATAATGTTAAGCTAGGAGAACATTAATTGGACTTGCTGCGAATCTTGCAACAGTGAGATACATTCAATCAAGGCTTTGGAACCTATTCAATATCCTCTCTTCAATATGGAATTTGATCTTTCTTGGCTCCAAATTGTCAAGGTTTCTGATTTTGTCCAAATGGGTTTTAAACCTGCAATTGTCTGTACTGTTTGGAGTATTCTTCCTAACAAAAAGGATGCCTTGAGCCTAGGAATTGCTAGATTTCCTCGATTATATGGGAATCAACAATCGAAGGTAGAAGCATGTGGATTTGGCCTAGTTAAAGAAGATGAACTTCAGATCTGGAGAAATCAGAGGAAAAATTATATTAGCTATCATTTTGGTTCATGTTTTAAGGAGTTTGTGAAAATTCCAAAGCACCCAAGGATATGTTAGATGTAAGTTCATGCAAATACTCCTTCGATGGAAGCATAAGTGATATTGAATTTCTCATGATGTTAAATGAGTCCAAAAAGTTCAGGTGCAAAAATATTGGGAGTTTTCTCCTTGATTGTTTTGAAGGAATAAGAATTTGAAAAATGGAGAAGGAAGAGGAAAAAAAATTGAATTTCTAGAAATGAAATTGAAATTCACTAAAGATGTTTGTTGAATATGATGGATGATAAAGGATGAGGGTTACTTCGCTTTCTGTTTCATATGACCTTCGATTTAGATTGTGATAGGCATTCTATCTTTTTCATCCTAGGCTGTAATTGGGATTCTTACTTGAATTACAAAGTTGTGCAGATAGCAATGTTGATTACTATAGAGCTGATTCTGTATGGAGAATGGGTTAGATGCACTCTGAATTTCTTAGGTTAAACACTTTGGCAACTGCACTGAATGAAGTTTCTATAGTAAGGTCTTCCACTCGTGCAATGATTATGCTCAGGACAAAGAAAACTTTACCAGCTCAATTTCCTCATTCTTGAGGATCAGGATAGGGGTGTAATGTTGTGACCCTCAGTTTCTAAACGGAGTCATTTTAAGGTGCTTTGATTAGATAGTTTGCTGATAATGAATTGGAGTATAGATAGGAGATATTAACTTGGACTTGAATATGAATGATTAATAACAAAATTTACTACTTATTTTCTCTTCCTATCTCTCTCGATCTGTCTCTGTCTACCTCTTTCTCCTTCCTTTCTATTTTTACTCTTTCTTTTACTTTTTATTTTTTTTCTCCCAAACACCTTTTGAATCCAAGGGATACAAGAGGAACCCCTAAAGTTAAATGCTTTGTCATATTGAATAGCATATTCCTTTGAAATCACATAGTTTTGAAGTCCCATAGTTTATTAATACTATTATTTATCAACTTTGATTTGGCTTAGAGGAGATCACTCAGTTGTGGTCTCCAAAAGTGGGGTCTGCCATTATATACTCACAGCCCTTGTAGGTTGCATTTCTATTTTCTTGATAAGTGGTTGTTATAATATATGAAGGATGATCTGGCCTCAATTCAAATCTTAGATTTTATTTTTTAATTTTTTTTCTTTTACCGGAATAAAATGGCTGTTTCTCCATGTTAAGCTCATACGACTATGGATATGGTTGGTATGGTTTGTACATTCTTGATGATATGTGGATGTTAAACTGTAATTACTGCTACAATTTCTACATCAATCTAGTTTATGTCTTGGTTTGTCTACTTAATAGTGGTTGACTATTTTGGAGTTGGATCCTAATTCCAGTTCTTGCAGGTTAAACGCAGGTATAGAATTGCTCCACCAGCACTTGCTGACAGGAGGAATTCTTCCATGTCATTCTTGGATGGAAGACGCAGGATATTTTCAAAAATTGAGAGTGTTAATATCAACATGCTTACAAGGGATCAGATTGATTTGGAGCTGTCAAAGATGAGAACTATGACTGCAGAAGAGGCTGCAGCAACAGCTGCTCGAGCAGTTGCAGAGGCAGAAGCTGCTATAGCAGAAGCTGAAGAGGCTGAAAGAGAGGCAGAGGCAGCAGAGGCTGATGCAGAAGCAGCACAAGCATTAAAAGAAGCAGCTTTGAAGACTCTGGGAGGA
>CATIWR010112066.1:0-12486 GCA_949677035.1 Omphalea diandra
GTCATATACATAGATGTGCATCAAGTAAATGTTTGATTGTGTGTAGGATGGATAAAACCTATATGCATATGTATTTTGAACATGAATGATATAAGTTATGTAAATGAAAATGGTCGTTACATTTATTGGTATCAGAGCTAATATGAATTGGTCATTACAAACACTCCAGCAGTGCTTGTGTCATTAATGAATCAATCCTTAGCGCCACGTCTGGTAGCATTTGCAAGAAAGTGTAAACCCTAATCCATTCTAAACGGGCCATAACCCAAACATGTAGGGTACGATGCCACTCCCAAGTAGGACCTATAGCACCACCTCCCTTCTCGAAGGAAATATTACCCTATAAAAAAGAAAATCAATGAATAATAAAATATGCATGCATACGCAAATTTTATGCCATCGTCATGACCCGAAGGCAGAAAAGCATCAAATGCTAGTCATTGGTGGTTCATTCATGAGCTTTGAGGGAAAAATTACGAAAAGAGTTTTCTCAAAATAATAATAATAATAAATAAAATAATATAGCATCTACAAACAAAAAGCAATACGAACTAGTAGATTTATGAGGAAAAAATGAATTTCTTACTTAGGTATGTACCCTAAGTGCTTATGAATTATTCCATAAATTAATTTCTACTTTTCTTTGTGCAGGTCTCAAAATAAAAGCCTAAATTGAATGCAAATCAAGGCAACAGACAGGACCAATTGATATAAAATAAATTTCAATGAGAATAAAAGGTGTGTGTCCTCAAATTTTTTCTGAATATTTATAAGCTAACCTAATATTCGAAGGTAAAAAAGAGAATTCTAAGGTGGGGCCTAAAATCTATAGTGACAAGGGTACATGAAAAAATAAAAATAAAAAGAAGGAAAAAGAATGTCTACTACTCTCAATGCGGCTTCTGCAAGATGATGCTATAGGTTGTACATCATTAGTGTGTCACCAACCTAAGGAAAGATGGGTGGAATCATTTTCACGTTTATACTCTTAAATGGGCTTACCCACGCGAATCCTCACACAGATCGCAGTTTTTCCAAGGAATCCAGGATCGTGATATGCTCATTAGGAAACTTTCCTATACGCTAAACATCTCATTGTCATGGTACTTGGTCATGTTAATCGCTTGAAAAGCTAATGGAACCTAACAACTAAGTATGGAGCTTTGAGAGATAAAAGGAAGAGAAAGAAGAGGAATAACACAAATAAGAAGGTTGTTTTCAAAGGGGTTTATATAGTGGACAAGGGTTGTACAACCCTGGCTGGTCTGTATAGCCATACACTAGGTTGTACAACCCCCTTTAGACAAGTTGGACCAAGATGGGCCCTATGAGCCCATCTTTTCCCCTAACCTATACGACCTAATTTCTTTTAACTCTTCAAGCCCAATTATACCAAATTACCAAATTACCCAATTTCTTTTGACTCTTCAAGCCTAATTACACCTAAATTACCAAAACAACCTAGCATCTCTTTAAGCCCAATTACACTTAAATTAGTAAAATTCCCCTTAATCTCTCTTCAAGCATAATTACACCTAAATTATCAAAATACCCCTAATCTCTCTTCAAGCCCAATTACACCTAAATTACCAAAATACCCCTAGCCTATCTTTAAGTCTAATCACATTAAAATTACCAAAATACCCCTAGCCTATTTTCAAACCTAATTACACCTAAATTACCAAAAAAACTCTAACCTCTTAAAGAGCCCCCGAATGACCAATTTACCAAATACCCTTCGCTTCCCAAAGAGTCCTTAAGATACCAAATTACTGAAACGTGTTCATTACTTTTAGAACACTTAGAGAAACACCCTAAGCTTATTAATTCAAGTCAAGCCACCAAAATACCCTTCAACAACAAACTTGCCCTTTTAAGGCATCAACAATATTATCAAGAAGAACTGTGTTCTCCTAAAAATTGTAAAAACCCAAGTACACACTTCACACAACATTTGGGCCCAAGCCCATTACCATGAGAAAATAATAGACCTCCAAGACAGTTAGAAGGGTTGTAACAATATAGATTCGATTTTACAAATGCTAGAAGGGCCTGAATGGCATAAAAACCACCCAGGGGAATTCGTGAGCCAAAATCATTAGTTAGAAAGATTGGAGCACTTATAAAGAAATAGAAGAGCACCAATGAATGTAAAAGGCCAATTATCTAATACCATAACACCTGATACCTACTGAAGAGCTATCAAAACCACTTCAGTGCCTACTAAAGAGCTATCAAAACACCTATTACCTTATGTTAGAACCACTTCAGTACTTGTTGAAAAGTTGCTGAAGAGCTATCCAAAAACTTAGTGCTTGCTAAAAAGTTATCAAAACCTATTCAGTACCTAATGGAATGTTATTGAAGAGTTATCAAAACACTTGGTACCTACTAGAGAGCTACCAAAAACACTTTAGTACCTACTACAAAACACTTAGTATCTACTAGAAAGCTATTAGAATGACTTTAGTACCTGGTTATATAGCTTCCGTGCAAACCCTATTGTTAGGAGATTCATCTTCCACTTTGTGATTATATGCATCTAAAACCATTATAAGGTCTGGTACACTCACCCAACACCTATAAATATCCCTCTCATTTGAAGAGGGCGAGAGGCTTAGAAACCTAAGGTTACTCTACCAAAATTACTTCTTAAAGCATACTTTACATAGAAACCTTAAACTGTAACCCACTCCAATCACTACCAATGTAGAATTATACATAATCTCTTCATTTTTATGTATTCCCTGAGCCTTTTAGAGGACATTAGACTCATTGTATGCCTCTAAGAGTAAGGATATCACAAAAAAGTATCAAAGACTCCCCCAACTCCCTCTTTTTCTTTCCCTTTTTTCTTTTTCTATTTTCTAAAATTTTGAAAATATGGGTTATACAGTTTTCAGGGTAAGTTGTATAGCCAAGAAATATGTTGATGAAATTATCAAATTACATAGTGTTTTAGTGTTTATTGTATCAAATAGAGATCCATGATTTACATCTCGATTTTGGCTCAGTTTGCAACAGGCTTTGGGTACCAAATTAGTATTCCTTCTCATCCTCAGACAGATGGACAATCAGAAAGGACAATTTAGACACTTGAAGACATGCTTCGAGTTTATGCGATAGAGTTCAAAGGTACATGTGATGAATATATTGCCTTGATTGAATTTGCTTATAATAATCATTATCATAATAGTATATAGATGGCAACATATGAAGCACTATATGGAAGAAAATGTCAAAGTTTTATCGATTAGGATGAAGAAGGGATGCGTATTTTAGAAGGGCCAGAAAAAATGCAAAACAATTTGGACAGGATGAAAGAAATCAAGAGCAAACTTAAAGCAGCACAAGATAGGCAAAAGAGCTATGCATACCAACACATATGAGAAATAAAATATGAGGTGGGAGACAAAGTGTTCCTTTGAGTTTCACCATGGAAAGGAATAATTCGATTTTTCAAGAAAGGGAAAATAAGTCCTCGATACATAAGACCATATGAGATCCTAGAAATAATTGGTTCATTGGCTTACAGGCTAGCAGTACCACCACAGATTGCTCATATTCATGATGTATTCTATGTGAGTATGCTTAGAAAGTATTGATTTGATCTTACTCATATATTTAGGGATCCATCAATAACAATTGCAGATGATATAAGTTATATCGAAGAACTAGTGAAAATCATTGGTTATAAGATAAAATAGTTACGAAATCGAGAAATCCCTTTTGGTTAAGGTGTTATGGAGAAACCACTCACAAGAAAAGGCTACAATGGAAACTAAAGAGAACATGAAGCAATAATACCCACACTTGTTTACAGGTATTGAATTTCAATGATGAAATTGTTTATAAAAGGGGAAGAAATCTAACACCCATATCCTTATTCGTTGGCATTATCACATCAACATATGCATTGCATAAATGATTTGAAATCCCACATGAACAAATGCATTAGATAAATGATCATTTAGATATATGAATTAGATAAGCACGATGATGACACTTGGATAATTGTATTTAGGACACTTGAACATATATATAATGTTTGTATCATTTCCTAGCAAATTATCTTATGTTGTGTGCATGACATAACATCATAAATAATGGTGTTTTAGAGCATATTTAAAAATATAAGAAATATATAGTGTAATGACCATTTTCATTTACAAAACAAGGCATTGATGTCCAAAACTACATATGCAAAAAGGTTAATTCTTCATACATACTCAATCCAACATGTATTTAATGTACATATATGTTAACTAATGTTCAAGACTAATGACCATAAATTGGTTCCTATCTAGATATATGTACATGACCAAGGAGAGATAGAGAGTTTGAATTCAGCCGACGACCTCTGAACTATATCTGTCTCTGTGTAAAAGTCTATGCACTAAAGTATCTAAACCCTATACTTCAGTATCTGAAAAACATAATTGTGATTTGGTGAGGCATAACTCAATGAATAAAAATAATAATTAGATTATTATGGCACAACCAATAATCAAATATCATCAAGATACATTACAAGTATAAGAATTGACTACGCAAGTGCAAATGTAATAGATTGATTTTTGTCATGACCTTGCACGATAAACACTACTCCTTGAAATTTATGTGATTTAAGTGACATTTGATTTTGTTAGCCAACATGTAATAAGTGAATCATTTGATCAATAACATGTGCCAATAGGACATATTTGTCCCTTATCAAAATGATTTGCAAGTATTTGACAAGCTAATCATAACATCCTTTTAGTTCTATATGGAAATGTTCATTCACAATGGTACACCAAGTAATCATTAAGAGCATATAATTCTCACTTGACTTGTATTCACATGTAAAATGTAACAATTCAATCACATATACATATAATAGAACATAATCATATCTTAAAATTATTGCACATACACATTAGAATCTAACTATGGTTTTTTACTCACCTTTAAATGTGACCAACCTTTATGGTAGGTTTGGTTCTCTCTCTAGAGCTTCCTCAAAGTGTTGAGATCCTAACATTTGATACAAACTTGGTTATAAGTATGTCAAAATGATTTTGAATGCTTGGTATGCAAATATGGACCTAGTGTTTATGCATATTTTTCTTATTTAGGAGCCTGACCTTGCTATATTCTCAAAGTAATAACTCTAGATATACTTATTCAAATGACTTTATTCTTTTTCAAAATAAACTAGACACATAATGATAGAACATAGTAAAATTCTAGGTTAATAAAAAACATATAGAAAATGTGGTGAATTTTTGAATTTTACCCTATTTGAATGTCATCTCAGTTTGTGCAGGTCTTATAATCTAAGGTATATCTCAAATTTTATAAATCAAATTGCAAAACTGATTTACTAAAAGTTATAAAACACATAAAGGAACATTTTTCATAGTTTTCTCATTGTCTAATTTAGTCTATAAAGTCACTCAAATAAATGAATGATCTTGGAGTGAGCAGGTTTTCAACATGTTGACAATCAATCATGATGAAGGGGTAATATCTCATCAACCAAGATAAATTTGGCAAAAATATTGTATATGCATGTAAATAAGACATAAATATACAACTTTCAAGTTTAATGCATCACTAAATTCAGATTCAATGGTCATCAAATTCTTGGAAAATAGAATTATAAGACTAATAAGGCTTCATTGAGTTCAGGGTCAGTCACAATCAATGAGCTATATTTCTTTCCACACAACAAATTAAGCAAAACTACTTTTATAGTTGTTCATAGGGAATATAACCCTACAAATTCCATGTTTTGCACTTTGTCTAAATAAAAAGATTAGGTCATCAAAATATATCAAAACTATCAGACTTAGGAGATTTCAGTTGGTTGTGAACCAACCCTAATAAAAGAGCTATATCTCTTTACACACACCAAATTAAGTAAAAAAAATTTTACATACTTTTAAGTGGGGCATAAATCTATAACTTTCATATTTTAAACTTTCCCTAATTCGTTTTTTAGGGTTATGAAATCATGGGTACAAAATCTACTCTAATAACAATACCAACACAATCAGCTCTTATTTCTTTTGAGCTTTAATCTCCATACATGAGCTATACTCAAATTACTCCATAATTCTTCCTAATCATGCATGTTTAACATGTTATAAGGTGAAATTTCATATGGGAAGAAGATAAAATCACTTACCACTTGCCCATCTAAGTTAGCTCACTCTTCTCCCTTTCATTCTTCTTATTCTTCTTCTTCTTCTTCTTCTTCTTCTTCTTCTTCTTCTTCTGCCTTTCTTTTTTTCTATTTTTTACACTCCCTTACATTTTTTGTCTCAAATATGATCCTAAAAGATGAAAATTTTAATTTGTATACTTACCCTAATAATACAAAATCATGGTTTCTCACTACTATTAGTTGGAAAAAAAATAGAAAGAATGAAAGGAAGAAAGAATGAAGAAGGAGAAGAAGAAGAAGAAGAGAAGAGTGAGCTAACTTGGAGGAAGCCCTAAGCTTTTCTATTTTTGGCAAAAGAGGTAAGTGATTTTATCTTCTTCCAACATGATATTCCTCCCTCATAACATGTTAAACATGCATGATTAGGAAGAATTATGGATTAATTTAAGGTAAAAATCATGTATGGAGGTCGATGCTCAAAAGAAACAAAAGTTGATTATATTGATTTTGTTGTTAGAGTACATTTTGTGCCCATGATTTTATAACCCTAAAAGAGGAATTAGAGAAAGTGTAAAATATGAAAGTTGTAGCTTTATGCCCCATCTAAATTCATGTAAAATAGTTTTGTTTAATTTGGTGTGTGTGAAGAGATATGGTTCCTTCATTATGGCTAGTTCATAACTAACTGAAATTTCATTACTCTGGCTATTTTGATATATTTTTGATGACCTTATGTTCTAATTTAGACAAAGTGCAAAACATGAACTTTGTAGAGTTATATCCCTAATAAATACCTAGTAGTTTTGCTTAATTTATTGTATGGAAAGAGATATGGCTTATTGATTATGATAGACCTTAAACCTAATTAAACCTCATCAGTCTTTTAATTCTGTTTTTCAAGAATTTGATGGCCATAAAATCAAAATTTGATGATGTTCCAAACATGAAAGTTGTATATTCATGTATAATCTACTGTAAAATAATTTTTCCAAATTTAGCATAGCCGATGAGATATTTTCCCTTCATGGTGACTCATTGTCAACATGTTGAAAACCTACTCACCCTAAGATTGGTCATTTGTTTTAGTGACTTTATAGACTATAATAGATAATATGTAAAACATGAAAAATGTTTGCAAATCATTTGGAAAAGGGTCCAATATGTCCTATTAACATATATTATTGCTTACATGATTCACTTGGTATATGTTGGCCAGCAAAATCAAATGTCATCTGAATCAAATGAATTCATAGGAGCAGTGTTTGCCTTGCAAGGTCATGATAAAAATAAATCTATTGCATTTTTACTTGCATAGTTAATTCTTATACTTATAATGTATCCTGATGATATTTGACTGTAAATTATGCCATAAGAATCTAATTATTATTTTTATTCATTGAGTCGCAACTCACTAAATTGCAATTATGTTTTTTAGATACTTAAGCATAGGGTTGGATACTTTGGTTCATAGAGTTTTGCATAGAGACACATGGACCACATGTTATCAGCTCCAACTATCTCTCTCCTTGTGTCAAGTACATATATCTAGATAGGAACCAGTTTATGGTCACTAGCATTGAACATTAGTTAGCATATATGTATAATGAATCAACTTTTATGCATATGTAATTTTGGACATGAATGCCATGATTAGTAAATGAAAATGGTTGTTACAATTATGCTTTGCATTACATGTTTATGGTTTCTTGCCCTTTCATAATGCATATATTTATGTTCTAATGTTTTAATGCTTTCCATGTGATATTAGGATGTGACATTATGGACATAGATGCATACTTAGGAACCTTTGCACAAGAGATATGGTAATACATGTTATGTTCCTTCTTTATGCTTTGAGTTCATTTAGTATGTCTTATGTTCCTTTCACTTACTAAGTTGTTCTTTTCCTTTTAGTGTAGGTGTTTTTATTTGAGTTAGACCATGAATTTGGTCTTGACCATCATCTAATATGATTATGGATTATTATGATGTGTGATGTGTATGGATATGCATGATGACCATAATACATGATGCATGACCCTTCTCTCCCTTTGAGATGATTATGCTTGAATGGATGTATAGATACGCGTGATGACCCATATACCATGATGCATGATCCTACTTCCCTTTTGATTAATGGAATGATTTGATTTGCTTGTTGCACTAAAGTAATGCTTAGGACCATTAATCAGATTAATTAACTCAATTAAAATATTAAAGTGAACCAAAGATGCCTAAAGATTAAATCTATATATCCAAGCGATTTGGGGTGCCTAACCTCTTCCCAAGTCGTACCTAATTTTTAAACCTAATATTTGATAGGGTGAAGATGAAATGGGCCTTCAAATTAACTTAGATTAGGTTTAGATTTTGCTTCCCCAAATTCTTGTCTCGATCAAAGTCGGGTGGCAACTCCACATTTCATAGGGATAGTACCAATATATTATCCTACATTTGGTCCCCCAATGACCATCACTTTATACTTAGGGCCTTGTATTACATAAGGCTGAAAAAGGATCCCTCATTAGTCCAAACATGTACCACATCTTTAGGTCATTACCAATGTAAAGACTCTCATCTCATTAGTAAGCGTGTAAGAGCTAGAGTCATAATTTAATTATAAATAAGAAGTTAAAAGTAAGAATTCAAAGTCAACTTGAAAAGAAAATGAGTCAAGTGATAGAGTTACCTGCTAATAAGTAAGCCCCTATTTCTATCTTGAAGTAATTAGTCCACGTTCTAATCCTCAATTGATTGATATGAAGTCATAAGGACGATTCCACTATTTCAAGTTAAACACCAAGGCGCTCACACTAGTTGTTGCTACCCTCTAACAAGTTTTATATGTCATGATCACTACTCTAAGTAGTTTTATACCTTCACCATGATCTTTACGGGAGATTTTGGCTATCAACTTCAATTAAGTCACAGTAGCCACAATATGGTTGCTCTCATGATTTTCAAAATCTTAAATGACTCATTGACACATGGCTTGACTTGATTGGTCTCTTGATTGTTGTTAGAGTCCCTCAAAGTTATTTAAAGGTAGAGGTCATGACCTTCGTCATGACTGACACCGTGATCTTTATTGTCCAATTTGATTAAAGACTTTATTTGAGTAGTGTAGCAAGTACAAGCACCTTGATCTCTATTATCCAGTTTGATTAAATACTTTCTTTGAGTAGCGGTCGCGATTGGCAAGTCTTAGTCTTGACTTACAGGATAATTTTTGATATTGGAGGATTTTGCTTCAAATCAATTGCATTCATTATTTAATGAGTTCCTAACATAGAATTTATATGTTAGAACCTTTTAATTTCTATTGTCAATATTGTTCAATGAGTTCAATGTTCAATGAGTTCCTAACTTAGAATCTGTATGTTAGAACCTTTTAATTTATATTGTAAATATCTAAAAAGAGTTTTAACTTAGGTTTGACCATACTAATCCAACATTAGCTATTGTATTGAGAGGCTTTCAATTAAATATGTTATTGTATGTTTATTGATACTCGAGAGAGATTAATTAACAACTTAAGTGACTTGATAGTAACACTAAATGAATAAACTAATTAGATGAAAGATTAGAAACCATAATAAGTTAACAAGTGAAGTTGAACCCCCTAGCTACTTTCTCATCTTGATTATCTTCTTGCAAAATAGTTTATCAATAGTCATAGTTAGGTATGATCTTTCTTAGTTAGTATAAGCATAATCTAGTTTTGGTTTCTAGATAATACAAGAAGTGAAAAGCTTAGTATTATTGCTCGATCCTTATGAAAACAATACTTGAATTTTGAGTACACTTTATTACTTATCATATGTGCATTTGCAGGTTAAGAGTTTATGCATACTCAAGTAGTTTAAGAAACATTAGCTTAGGATAAAAACTTCTTATTTTTGTTTATTTAGCTTTAATATTGCTTAGGTAATAGAGTGTCTACTTCATGTGTCTACTTATGCATATTAATGAATTTTTAACTTTGTCAAAAACAAAAATTATTCTTTTACAAAATTAATTTATAGAATTTATCATTGATATTTGTAGTTGCCACTTGAATATGTAAATGTCCATACAAATTGAGAGAGAAAAACAATTTGTAAGTAAACTGCTAATAACTTTAATTTCAATTGAACTAAAAGTCTTTGATTTCAACTTATAATAGTACAAAATCCCAAATATGAAATCTTAACGGACAAAAAGAAAAGAGAGGTAGGAAGACATAATGGTAATAATGAAAATAATAACCAATTGCTTGAGATGCAGTATACAATATGAACAAAATCATAATTATAAATAACATAACCAAAATCATGATTACAAATAAAATAAATTAAAAAAATAAAGAAGGAATACACCCAGCCCATTAGCCTGTGTCGTGACATCAATAGTTGGAATTCCATAGTTATGGAAGCGTATATCAAATAAAAAAAATATACAACTCGTTTTTACCGTTATTCTTGATATTGTAAAGAAAAATTCAATGAACAAAAAATGACATATCTACTTGTTTATTATTCATGGTTGATGAACGACATAAGATTCATATTGAAGAGCTTCGATGTAAGGTTTAATGACATGAAGTGCCAATCATGTAAATTTTGCACTTGCTATTGAAGACCTTACTAAACAAGGTCAGGTATTTTATTGAGATATAAATATATATTTTTTCTTATTTGCAAATCAATTGAATTAAAGGTGAAGAGATTAGAGGAGGATTCCAAAATTTATATGTTATGATGTTTATTACATTGGCTCTACTTGCATTGCCCCTGATCATTGTTATCATAAGGGTTCATGACTCACTCCTTTTTTATTTCCTTATTTTTTTTGTCTCATTTTTTTACTTGATTTTTGAGTATATTATTTACTAGAGAACTATGAAGTAATTAATGTGTGAGTATATGCAAGTATATAAGCGACTAATGGTGAGATGTTTGTGATGGTGGATGTTGGCCCTTAGCACCAAGAAGGGGAGTTGAATTGGTATATAAAAATTACAATAGAAAGGTAGTAGAAGATTGAAGGACACATAATTTATAGTGGTTCGGGTATAATTGACCCTACGTCTACTCCTCAATTCTTAGTAATTGGGTATTCCACTAACTATTAATGGTGTTTTCAAGCTCACACCAAACTTTTACTATGACGACCGTGTTCATATATGCTCTGATACCACTAACTGTAACAACCATATTCATATTTGCTCTGATACCAATAAATGTAACGACCAAATTGCGTTTACTAATAAATATAACAACAATTGATATCACTGAATGTTAGCATTTTTTTTTCATAATCTATAATGCTACAATTGGTACTTATCAGAGTACTCAACATCCGGGATTTGCCCGTCGGCCCCGCGATGTCATACACATCGAGATTTGCATGTCTGCCCCGCGTGCTTGAGCCCTCTCTGATACCAAAACTGTAACATCTAAATTCATTTGTCAAACTAATAACTGTGACATCCATTGTTATCATTTGTAAATCAGCTTTGATACCACAAATTGTAACGTCACAACGTGGCTACAGCTGGTACCTATCAGAGCACTCAACATTCGGGATTTGCCCGTCGGCCCCGTGATGTCATATACACCGGGATTTGCACGTCTGCCCCGCGTGTGCTTCAATCCTCTGATACCACCAACTGTAACTATCGTCTTCATTTGCAAATCATGGCATTTCATGTTCATAAATACATACAAATTAAGGTTTATTCATCATACATCTATAATCCCATATGTATTTAATGTACACATGTGTTAACTAATGTCAGGACCAGTGACCATAACTAGCTCCTATCAAATGTATGTACATGATGCAAGGAGAGAGAGAGTTGGAATTCAGCCGATGACCTGTGTTTCATGTGTCTTTATACAAGACTTTATGCACTAAAATGTCCAAACTCTATGCTTAAGTATCTGAAAAATAGTTGCGATTTAGTGAGTCGCGACTCAGTGAATAAAAACAATAATCAAATCCTCATGGCATAATCCATAATCAAATATCATCAAGATACATTGCAAGTATAATAACTGACTATGCAAGTGCAAATGCAATAGCTTTATTTTTGTTGTCACCGAGCAAGGCAAACATTGCTCCCGGGATATTCATGTGATTCATGTAACATATGATTTGGGATATATTGGTCCATCTTCCTGTAATTCATTTGCAAGTGTTTGACAAGTCAGTCACAACACCCTTTTAGTTCCATGTGCATGTGCTTATTCAAAAATGATATGCCAAGTAATCGTTAAGAGCATTTAATTCTCACTTGGCCTGTATTTCCATGTAACATGTAACAATTCAATTATTCTCACTTGACTTATATT
>CATIWR010112070.1:0-10124 GCA_949677035.1 Omphalea diandra
TAGGCTTAGGAGGCTTAGTGCTAAGAGCACTTTTCTTCCTAATTACCTTAATGCTAGATGTTTGAGGTTTTGAAGATCTAAAAAATGTGGTATGAGATGATGAGGAGGTTCCATTGAAGCCTAAACTATGTCTAACTAGCGATGGTCTTTCTGACACAATCAATGTACCTAAGTCTTCTTTTCCTTTATGGAACTTAGAGATAGAGCTTCTAAGCTCAATGACTTCTCCTTTAAGAGTGTCAGTCTCCTTTCTTAATGAAGCCATTGAAGAAGACGATGTGTAAAGTTTTTCTACTGAGTTTTTGAGTTCTTCATTAGAAGTTCTCAACTCATTTACAAGATCACCAAGAGTCTTATATTCATCTTCTAATTTTGAACACCTTTACTTACAAGTTTTAACTTGTGACTTCTACTTGTCACATCTCATGGTTAGAGCCTCTAAAAGCTCTTCATCTATCTCATCAAATTCGAAATCAGAATGAGAATGGGAAGAAGTACTTACCTTATTTGTAAAATCTTCTTGTGCCATGAAGCATATGTTGGCAACCTCTCCTTCTTCCTCTTCTTCACTTGAGCTTTCATCCTAAGTGACTGAAAAACTCTTATTCTTCTCCTTGTCCCATCTCTTCTTCTTCTTTAATTTGGGACATTCATACTTGATGTGGCCTTGCTTGCCACATTCATAACAAGTGACTTTGTTAGGTTTCTCTCTTGGATTAGGAGCTATCTTCTTGAAGCCTTCTTTCTTTTTTTCTCTTGATCAACTCCTTTTTCCTCCTATAGAGCATTACTAGCTCCTCTTCTTCCTTGTCACTTTCTTCATCACTTGAGGTGATCTTCACCTCCTTCTCTTTTGTTGAAGCTTTAAGAGCCATGGTTTTTCTCTCTTTCTCTGGTTTGTCTCCCTGGCCTCTTAGCTTCTTCATTTGTTCATCTTTTTATAAGACCAACTTATGAGTTAAGAGTTTGCCTATTAACACATCGGTTGAAACCTTTCCAATCTCTGGATTGGACTCTTATATGCTGCAAACTCTAGTACTAAATTTATCTAAAGGAAGAGTTTTAAAGATTTTTGTATTTACCTCATAAATAGCTCTTCCAAATTTCTTCATGTTGGTGACAATGGACAAGAGCCTATTTATCATTTTTGTGATGCTCTCATTGTCCTTCATCAATGGCTTGATTTGACTAGAGTTATGCCTTCATGATAGTTCTCTAGAGTCTTCCAAATGGCATGTGTTGTTTGACAATGTTGCACTCTTCCAATCTCCTCTCTAAATAGTGAGCTTAGAAGAATGGCCATTACTCTTTTGTTCTTGTCATTTGATCTCCACTGAGCTTCAACCCCTTCTTCCCTTAGGATTAATTCTTTATTACCATCCACAACTTTGGTAGGTGGCTTCCATTCCTTGATGACCACATCTCAAAGGTCCACCACATCTATGTCAAGATAGATCTCCATCCTATACTTCTAATGAGTATAGTCTATTCCAACAAAGTATGGCTTGAGTTGTGAGAGGATTCCTTCTTATGCCATGATCTTTATTTACCCAATGAAGGTTTGATTGTGAAGCTTGGCTCTGATACCACTTGTTGGCCTTAGGCACCAAGAAAGGGAGGTTGAATTAGTGTATAAAAATTAAAATTGGAAAGAGAAAAGAGAAATAAATTGGAAAGAAACACATAATTTATAGTGGTTCAGGTATAAACAACCCTACGTCCACTCCCCAATTTTGAGAAATTAGGTGTTCCACTATCTTTCAAAGGTGTTTTCAATCTTACACTAAACTTTTACACTTATGTTTTGAAGGCTCACACAACAACTTGTACACTTATGTTTTGAGGCTTACACAACAACCTTTACACTTATGTTTTAACAGGCTCACATAACAACCTCTCTTGTGTTTTGAGGCTCACACAAAAATCTATTACAATTGGTGTTTATGCTCACACCCAATAATGACTTAAAGAATAGAAAAGAGTAAGTAGTAAACTTGCAAGAGTTTAGGTACAAAGTTATCAATTCTCTTGCATTTACATCTGTTTGGTGAGGTATTTATAGCCTCTACCCACCAAAGAGATGTTGCAATAAAATTGGTACAAAATCATCAAACTGCGCTAGATAGATTTTTGCATTAAATGCTTGACAATCTTAATTTGCAGTCGCCACTACTCAGTAACGGTCGTGAAATCCAAATTCCATAAGGAAAACCCCATTTGTGTCTAACGGCTAGTCCACGTGGTAGTTTCTCATTAGTTCACAAAGATAATGTTGTCGTTACCTTTTACCTGCTCTTAAAAGTAGCAGTCGCAATTTATCTTGTACAGGACGTGAATCTGGACGTGAATTCCTCTACCAAAAGTGTTCATCTTCTTCTTTTAGGTTCACTGTCGTTACCAATAAGTTCCCATCATGATTTTTGACTTCCAACGGTTACCTGGGACACTTGTCAAGCTATGGTTGTGAACTTGATTACATCTTGAGTTACTTTAAAATTTGTGATCGTGACTAAGGCAAGCCTTACACTGCCAATTCGTCTGTGAATCCGGCTTTCCTTTCTTTAAATTGGTCATGGTAGATAAGTGGCCAGTAAATACGTCTGTCCATTTTGTCAACCTGTCTTAGTCTAGTTCGCAGTTGTGATTTATCAAGTTGCAGTCGCAAATTAGAGAACACTTACTTACTTTTGAGATTTTTTAACTTCATCCAACTTCCAATGTAAAGATTAACTAAAAACTGCAAAACAACACTTAATTTGAAATATTAGAATTGATCAATCCACTTTGTCAAGATCAAAAGAGGTTTAAGACTTAAGGTTAACCACCCTAGTCCAACAAATACTATGTCTACTCCACTCCCTAAGCTTTCACTTATGCCTTTCTATTCTTTTTGAAGGCTCAAGAACAAACTTTCTCTTTTACAGACTCAAGGACAACTCTTATAATCACTTTCTTTTACAAGAAATAAAAAAGCCAACCCAACGCTTTTGAAACACCACAAGCAAGGAAAGATCTAAGCATTGCCAAATACCTCTCAATTAGGCAGTAAATACACTTTTAGTGCTTAAGAAAATCTACTCTCAAAGAGTAAAAAAAAAATACAATACTCACTCTACCCAAATACAAAAAATACAACATCAAAAGGTTTGTATAAATAGCTTACTAGATGTTCTTTAATTGGTTACTAAAGTTCTCCAAAGTTTCTAACCTTTTTTTAGTCTTCAAAAATACTCTTGTATATAGCCAAACTCTAAAATAAGTCATTGGAGTATTTAAAGTTAAGTCTGACAGCTTTTCTTCAAAACTAGTCGTTAGAGGTGACAATGCCCATTGATGTTGTAATGGCCAGCTCCAACATCCATTGTCAATCTTCCCACAATTGTTGTTGTCAACTTCAACGCCCGTTGGAGTATGTTCAACGTTCGTTGTTAGCTTCCCAAAGAGCATGAGTTTGGTGCTTTATTTTTCAAACTTTGTAAACATGTTTCAATGCCTATTGGAGATCTTGCAATGCCTATTGGAGACATCTCAATGCTTGTTGCATGTTTATCAACTCTTATTGGCTAGTAGAAAAAGTCTAGCAAAATTTGGAGTACTTTTCTAATGTCTGTTATGAATATGCAATGCTTGTTGCTAGGCTAGGTCAATGCTTGTTGTGTAACCACAATGCTCGTGGCGAGGTCCATAGTGCATATTTCAACCTAAAACACTTCTTCAACTCTCATTGCAAAGGGACAATGCCCATTGTGAGGTCCAAAAGACTTTGGCTATTTGTAGCATTCATTCAATGCCCATTGTTCATATTTCAATGCCCGTTGAATAGTTCAACGCCTGTTGGAAGTACCAGGCTGCAACACTTAAACAAAAACACTAAAATACAAATATTAGAACGTCTTAGGATTTTGTCATTATTTGTTATCATTCAAAACACATTATTCAAAGTAATGAAGTTAGATAATGTATTAGGGCCACATGTTCTCCAAGCATTCATAACATTCTATCCTTAGCATTCACAACACCTACGACTTTAGTCATAGGCAAGATAGAAGGTCCTCTCCTTCATATGTCTAAATATTCAATTTGGTCCCTAAAGTTGCCAACTTTGCCTATTTAGTCCATTTTTGCTCCAAACTTGCTAAAATACTTATAAAGCATCAAAATATAAGAAACAACTTAAATTAACTCAAAATAACCTAATTTAGATATAGATTAACATCAAATCAAGCCTAAATCTTACTAAATATCTATGAACAAATTAAGCCTAACAAATTCTCGCACACTTGAATCATTACTTATCCTCAAGTAACAAAGAATAAATAATAAAAAATTTCATAATTTCCATAAAACATATATAGCATCATCATGCTTACAATAGTAATCACTCAAGTACTACAAAAAGATAAACCAAACAAGAACTCATTTAAGTAAACAAACTTAGGTTAGTTGACTACCTTAAAAAAGTAAACTCATTTATTCATAGAAAATTAGAAACAACAAAATCATATTTTACATATATATATCAACAATCCTTTAACTAGACCATCAATAGGCATAATCATGATAACATATTTTAGATCACCATTGCCTTCATGAATTAATAATGAGAAGATATCTTTAAGTGCATGAGATCATTAGGACCAATCTTTCTTTCTAACACTTTTTTTCTTTTGAAGAGTTAATATGCCTTTTTATGCAAATATAAATATTAGTGATGAATACACCTGGTTACTTAACATATAACTTCATTTGAAATGTTTTGTGTACTCATACTTTTAGTTTATCGTTTTACACGAAATCGACATTAGTCATGAAGATACATAATTACTAAGCATCTAAAAAATAATGGGTTAGTTTTTTTTCTTTCTTTTGAACTTATTTTTATCATTCCTAAATTATATCTCTTAAATCACTTCATCATTGCTAATTAATAAAGCTCAATAGCAATTTTTTCCATTTAAACTCATGTAATTATATCTATTCATAGCTAGTTATATTGTTTGCTTCAACATACATGCAAAATAGAATCTCATTACATCATACTAACCTAAATTTATAAGTTATACTTTTCAATTTAACATCTAACTCCAAATTCATTTATCTCATATTCATCCTAAGAATGGTATCTCTTTCATAATAACTCATAGTGATTACAAAATAATGTTTAATTAAGCTACATTTCTTTTACAAAAATCACAAAAAAGTTGGTCCATTTTTGCCTCGTACATAAGTGCAAACATCATATAGGTCCAAGTTTAAGATCATAACCATTCCCCCACACTTAAATATGGCATTGTCCTCAATGACCTACATTTTAAAACACAAAAGATAAAAAAGGTGGTATAGAAAAAAAAAATACTCCCCTTTTAACGTTGGTGGAAGGTTGATTGCATCCAAATCCTCTTCATGCTCTTAGCTTACATTCTCTTAAACATTTGAGAAAACAAAAAAGATCAAGTACCCAACTAAGATAGAAAACAAAAACTATGGGAAAATGCAAAAGAAATTTCAATTAAACATGATTGATTAAGATGAATTGCTTTTAGTCCTTCTCATTTTCTTTTCATCTTCTCTATAACAATCCTAATAGAAAATGGAAGACTTTATTCAAGAATTTAATTAAAACTAACTAAGCAAACAAAAGTTCCTAAATTTATAAAGAAAAGATAAAACTTGGGTTACCTTCTAAAGATCATTATTTAAGGTCATATAACTTGTCCCTTAGAGCTAGCTTCACTTAAGTTTTATGTTGGGTTGGTGATTGTCCTATATTAATATTGGATACAAGTAATGTGTAAGACTAAAACCCCTTGAATCAATGATGACCTAATCCACATACCTCTTTCTTTTTCTTGACTCTTTTCTTCTTCTTGGTTCAATTCGTCAAATATTAGAATATAAGAGGCATTTTGCTCTATAAAATATGCATGATCATAAAGAAGGTAATCGATCTATCTCCAATTGATAAGAAGGTTAAAGATAAGGAGGTGTCTTTGAAACCTTTTATAGTCCAATTTGTCAGCATGAGAGAGAGAGAATGGGTTAGTATTATGAATTTCAAAAAGTAAAGGATCACTTAACTTGCTTTCTTGAAAATAAAACCCTCATCTTCTCTTATAGGTTTAGACTTTTCAAGCTCAAAATTACATCATTTTTATTGAAAATCTTCATGCACATAATCTTTTTTTCTTCAATGCTCATGCACCTCTCTTCCTTCATGGGTTGTTCTATGGTTTCTTATGGATTTCCTTTCGGTTTACCTTCCTTGATGAGCTCTTCATCTTCATTGGTCTCTCGATCCTCATCCTCTTCTATCTTTGAATCAATCTCCTTGCTACTCCTTTAGTGTAATTTCCTTAACTTGCTCCATAGGAATTAGGCTCAAAGGTGTTAGGTAAGGTCCCATGAGATATAAAGTTTAAATAATTTGACTTGCAAGGTAAGGAAGAGGGAAAAGATAGAACTTTCTAGATTTGCATGTAATATTTTTTTTTTTTAATCTTATCATATTATTCTAACCTGACATCAATTTTGGTGATGTATTGTTCTAATAAGCTTTATAGGTTAGACTTTTCTTCTTAGGGTTAAAAGGCCGATGATTGATAAAAAAAAATAGGGGGAAGCATAAAGATTAGGGTTCAATATTGTCATTAGAACAAGAAAAGTTAGGGTGATTGTTCCAACCAAGGTTGTAAGTATTATAATAAGGATCATTAGGTTGGTGATTGAAATTTCCCATACAACTTACTTGTTCTTGTGCAAAAGAATTCCCCATTTGGTAAAACTATACTTGTATGATGAACTTCCCCATATAATTTACATGCCACCTATTAGAAAGCAGAAGAAACCACATTATAAGTAATGGAATTTATTTTCTTAGTAAGGATAGATACCTGAGTTTGTAATGTGTTGAATGCATCCATGTCATGAAGTTCTAATTATGTACAAGAAATCAAACAAGAAACACAAAGCTTACAAAAAGAAAAAGAAGAAGAAAATTTTTATATTAAGAATTGAATGAAATCCTCTAATATTATAGCACCATGTCCCCTACAACGACACCAAAATGTGTTAAAGTTAAACAAATTAATAAAACCAAACTCACTTATTATCTTTCCTTTTTCAATTATTCCTTAATCCCACCTTAAGAAATAATGTAAGAGGACAGTGATCAAAGTAATATAGCGTACAAGTGTGTGCAAATATCGTCCCACATAGACATGTGCTATAAGTATTGAAATGTGATGATTCTACTTTTATATGGAAAATAAATACTTGAGATAAGATCTAAACTACCAATATAATGGAAATGAACTAAACTAAGAATTCAATGGCAAAAAATAAAAGTAATTGAGAAAGAAAATCTTATGATAAAACACCTAGAACACTTGATCCCACCAATGAAAAATCATGAAATCATTAATCATTCAATGTTATGTTAGATTAAAGGTTACAACTATTGATTATCCCTCTAGTAATTAAGGGTTTCTCTTGAGTAGTCACTTAATATGTAACTATTCCTCCAAATCCATCTTTCGAATGAAATAGGAATACATTACCTAATTAGTTCTAGCAATCCTTTAAGTGAAAGCAATAGTTTAAGTGGGTATCTCTACTTGTCAATTAACCTAAGGGTAGTGATTCTAGGTATATTTTAATTTACAATATCTCGATCCATAAATGAAACACAAATCATGTAATTAGTGGTCAAACAATCACAATCATTAGACTTAAAAATTATTCACTTATAAAAGAACAAAATCCCAACATAGTCATTAAAATCATAAATCAATCAATCATTATCCATGACTACATCAAAGTCTTAGATAAAAGATCTAGCCTAACATACTAACAAAACAAGATAAATCCAAAAGCAAAAGCATTATTTTAACAAAAGAAATAAGAAATAAGAGAAGGAAATGTGAAATTTCAAAATGGTCTTGATAGATCTTCTATTTTTCTTCTTCGTTAATCGAATGATCTCTTAGACTCTTGCACTTGATCCTGTGTTGTAGCGTGTTTCTCCTTGTTTTCTTCTCTTAAAAAAGCCTCTTTTCACCCCTCTAACCTCTCTATAGAAGAGCCTAAGTGTTGGCTTTAAATAATTATTCCAAAGACCTTAAAAAAATATATGCTAAAAAGTAGGATTTTGCATGCCCAGGTCATAGCTTGCGAATTGAGTCACAAGCTGTGACTATCACCAGGCCCTAAGGAAGTTATAAGCATGATAGAAGGTCATCTCCTTCACATGTCCAAATATCCAACTTGGTCCCTAAAGTTGCCATCTTTGTCTATTTTGGCTCAATTTTGCCCTAAACTTGCTAAAACACCTATAAAGCATCCAAATGTGAGAAATAACTTAAATTAACTCAAAATAACTTAATGTAGACATAGATCACCATCAAATCAAGTCCAAATCTTACTAAATATCTATAAACAAATTAAGCCTAACTTGCCCCCACTTGATTTTTTGTTTAATATAATTGAACTTTAGTTTGCCACTTTTGGGGTAAGCCTGAATTTGGATATAAAAAGGAAAGAAAGAGAAAGTGGTGTGAACAGTACCATAATAAAATAACAATAATTTTTCTTCATTCACAAATTCATAACATTACAAAAACATCTTAGGCCTACTCCTAATCATTCTTGTTTTGTACCTTTACATGATCAACCTTCCCTATTGATGCCATTATTGGTCTATGGTCAACAACACCCAAATATTTCAATCAAATTATATTATCCACTCTTTCCTACTAACATATCATCTTTATTTGAATGACTAATATTTGTATCCTTATCACATATCACCTTAATCAAAAAGACTAATATTTGTATCCTTAATATGAGAAGAACAAAAAAGAGCATCAATAAGCAGCCTACAAAAAATTTGAAACTATAAACATACTTGAGCCACCTAGTACCCTTAAAAGAAACACAAGGCTCGCAATAGGATCCTCCTACCAATAAGGGTTGGATCAAGTTTAGGACCCCAACTTTGCTTATAAAGAGGGAGGTACATTCTATCATTCTTCGACTATACTAAAAGGTTGACCTTAAATAGATCGAAAGATACTTGATTCAATAATAATATAGCCAACTCAATCCTATTTATCATTGGGAAAGAAAAAAAATAAACAATGAAACCAAATGGGACCAACTATAAACCATTAATCACCAAGAAGAATTATTTTCTATGTTTAACATAGGCAAACAAAAACAAATGGAATACATTTATATCCTAGATGAATTCATATCTATATGTTGTTTATGACAAACTTTTAAGCACTAATTATCAAAGAATAATTAAACTACTATTAGTTTCTTTTCCTTAAATTGATCATTAAGATTTAATTATAGGATTTTGGAGTTTTACCTAATAATTTTAAGAATTTCTTAGTGTGAAGGAGAATTTGTAATAAAGAGATTTATATGATTTTTTATGTTGCAAATTATAATTACTATATTTTCTAGTACCCTAATATTCATTTAGTTGGAAGATATTTTTGGCATGTGATTTTCTGCTATCCTTTGAGTTGGATATTAGCTTTAGAAATTATTTATTAATGTAACACTATAATGAGTAAATCACTTAATATTACATTTTGTTCATATATGTTTAGTCATATAATCTAATTTCCTATATAAATTATTATTTTTATTAGCACTAATAATCTCTTAAGTAATTTGAAAGATTCATCATCCATATTAACTTTGCACATTCAAAAATATTTTTATTTTGACACCAAAAATCTAAATAAAAAAATTAAGAAATAAACACAATTTTTAACCATTTAGACTAATTAATATTCAAAGTTGAAACATATTATCATACTGATATACATAATGAATTTTTAGGCGGTTAATTAACCTTAATAAATTTGATATCTCAATTTAATAATGTCTATCAAATCAAAGGGTTATAAACTTTATAGTTTGAACCATTATTGTAACATCCCTAGTCACATTCATTAGCATTATTACATGAGCATATGCATTAGATAAATAATCATTTAGAAGTACCATTGCATTTGGGGACATTGGAACATATATGTAGTGTTTGTATAGTTGTATGACAAATTGTTTTATGTTGTGTGCATGTTATAATATCATAAATAATGGTGTTTTAG
>CATIWR010112085.1:0-53451 GCA_949677035.1 Omphalea diandra
TATGATTTGCAATGTCTCTTTGGTGAAGTTTGGGTATAAATACACCACCAAACAACCATGAATAAGGTTGCTAAGGAATCTATTACAAGTGATTAAAGCTCTCAATCTTTGCTACTCATTTCTTGCATTTTCTTTATGAAATTGTAATTGTTAGGTGTGAGCATTAAACACCAAGTTGTAAGGTTGTAGTGTTAGCCTGCTAAAACACTCTAAGAAAGGTTATAGTGTTAGCCTGCTAAAACACTCTAAGAAAAGTTTAAGTGTGAGCCTAGTGAAACACTTGAGTGAGGTAGTATGTTAGCCTAAAAACACATTGTTGTAAGGTTTAGTGTGAGCCTAAACACTAAGTTGAGTGTGAGCTTGTAAAATACTAGTGATTGAGTGAAACACCCAATTGGTGAATTGGGGAGTGAATCTAGGGTTGGTTAATATCCGAACCACTATAAAAGTCTTGTGTCCATTCTTCTCCTTCACTTTCTCTAATCTTTCATATTTGTGAGCTTCCTCTAAAATCAAAAGTTTAAATTTGCCACCAATTCAACCCTCCATTTTCTTGGTGCACTAGGGCGAACAAGATACATGTTGGATTTTATAAAACAAGCACAACAAAAAATGAAATTTAAAATATACAAAACCTTATAAGGATCCATGCATTCAATTAAATTCATTAGATAGATATGAACCTTATCAATTCGAGCATAATCCTAATACTGTTGGAAGATAGAGTAGGGATTTATATTGGTAACACTTTAGCTTAAGCTTGGAGTCAGATTTATATGTTACCAAAAGATAAACGTCTTCTACAAATATTCACATGAACAAATTCTCTCTAAAGTGAAAGATGTGCTAGCACCTAATGTTTTGGACATTTTTCTCTCCCTTTTTATTTTTGAACATAACGTGAATACTTAATTTTTTCAAAAAAATCCTTAGGCTAATATATCTTAACTGTTAGATATATATTCCAACTCTATATCTTAAGAGACACAAATAACTAGATATCCTATTTTGTTTTAGCTTTTAAAATAAATTATATATCTATATATTTAAGATAATATCTATAATTATTTTAATTATAAGCAAGAAATATAATTTCACTTTAGGTTTGTTCTGAGTGTGTGACGTAATAGGTTCACATAATGCCAGCAGTAGGCTAAAACTATTTCTACCCCACAAATTATAATGGCATCTAGTAATAAATTATGATTACCCAAATTATGTGAAGGTTATTAATTGGACTTAATCTATTTTACAAAGAGTATTATAATCCTTTTGTCACACTAACATAAAACATGAATCATATTATCCTTACGTAGTTCAATTAAATTATTTCTCCATGTAAAATAATATTGATAACATTTATCAATTCATTTTTACACATCTATGTACTTTTCTTCAGTCTAACTCATCAAGAACCTAAAGGTATATTTCTCATAAATTCATAATGGACAAATTCCTTCTCAATCACATATATTTCCCTATATAATTTACTCCATGTGAAATATCAATCTGTATAATCATCCTGTTAAGATTATGTTAGACTGTATAAAAAACATGAAGTTCATCATATTGGAATTTATGTGATTTTCAGGTCAAATGATTAAGTTAATAATATTACATGAGAATCACTTATGATAATTTATCCATATAGCATTCTTATAGTGAGTCAGTCTAATACACTATTTCTTAAATATGAATCTATATGTTTGACTTAATATCTCATATACATGATCAATAAAATATAGTCATTAATCAAATATATACTAGTCTTCATTTATTTTTATCCCAATAATAATGATCAACTTGGGACAATTAAGACCATAATTCTTTATATCTAAGGATTTTATTATCAAAACACATACTTGATAACTTTAAGTAGAATTAATTATTTATAAAATTTATCATTTGTTTTAAATATAATATAATATAATAGAGATATTTAATAAAATGTAATAAGGACATTATTAAAATATCCATTACAAAATAGGTCTAGAGCACATCACTAATAGTACAAGCAATAGTGTCATATAAGATTGACCTCCCAATGATTAAACTATAGGCAAAAAGAATATCCACGACTATTTATATGGCTTTAAATGTCTTAGTAATATCATAGTCTTCCAACTCTGTATTTAGCTCAACGGACCCTAGGACATCCACCCTTATACCTCTAAGGCTAATTAAGGGCATTTAGACTGGTCTTAGATTACTAAGATCTTCCCTTACGGCTTTATAGGTCATGGCAGTCAAATTGATCGAGCTTCCATAATCTACTAGAATTTGCTTGACCAAGTAATCTTCAATCTGGCCTTAAACTACTAGAGGAGTGTCTATATAGGTGGCACACAACCTTTTATGATCTACAAAGAAGAATGTGATTAGGCAGAATATTAGCTCAACTAAATTCTCTTTATAATTTATAGAGTATACCTTTTGGATTTGCCTCTTCTTTCAAGATGAGTTGTTTCTCTGTATAGGCTTGCCTGCTATTACGTCAATGACTTTAGTATATTATTTGTTATTGAGCCTCTTATCTCTATGTACTTCCTCTATTAGGGCTCGTGCCTTGCTTCCTTGGTGGCTGACCTTTTCCCAAACTACCCAAGGCTGCTTTGTTAGACTAGCCTTTCAATTTCATTTTTTAGGTCTTTGCATTACTCTGTATCATGCCCATTGTCTTTATGAAAGCTACAATACTTGTCCCTTTTTTTTTTTTTAGTCGAGCTCTTAATGGGATAAGAGTAATGGGTCATTTCTCCTTAGCATTTGATTTAATGAAGGACCTCACTTATGCTTGTTATGAGAGGAGTATAGCACTGAGCTAAGCTATTGTTTGAGTTATTAGAGTCTGAGTGTGAATTATCCTACATGACTCAACCTTTATTGCTTTTGCTAACACTTCGTCCCTTTTCTTCCTTCTTTCTACACAAACCATGAGAGTAGGTTTAGAGGTTGTCATCCAAGTAAATAATCTTTTTACTTCTCTCCATCTGCTCATAAAAGTTTCAAGGAGGGTCAATGTTGAGGGAATCGAATAGGCCTTGGTTCTTATAGTTTCAGATTATTGTATTGATGACAACCTCATGATTAAAACTGTTAATTTGTGTGGCCACCTTGTTGAAGTTGTCTAGGTAGTCCTTTAGTGATTCTCTTTCTTCTCTAACAACCACATGCAAATCAGAGTAGATCTTGACTTGTGGTATAACCAAAACAAACTAAGCTGCAAACAACATAGATAAGTATGTGAAACTTTGAATGGAGCCATGGGCTAGGTCTTGCTATCACTCTTGAGCTATTGCTTCCAAGGTGATGGAGAAATTTGCATAATAAGGCATCACAATAATTGTGTAGCTCTAGTCTAGACCTAAACTTGTATAAATGGCTTATAGGATCAATAGTCCCATTATAATGGTTAATGGTTGGTAGCTTGAACTTTTAGAGTATTGGCTCACTCCTTATCTCTTAGGAGAGGGATTGTGGTCATAGGCATGGTAATCAAGAACAAAGTTAAAATAATATTATCCTGTCCTAAAGAGAATACTTATTGTCATGTATGTTATTTCATAACTATTTCAGTATGTATGACATTTTCACATAAATTCTTAAAAAATCATCCTTCTACCATTACACAAGCTTGATGGATCCAATTTAAATTACATTTATCTTAATTTTTAAAATATCTAAAAATAAAAGTGACACTAATTTAAAACTATAACCATAATTAGCCATTATTACAAATAATTACACATCTCAAAGATTAAACTAATATCTGTTATTTCAGTTGTTTCAAATAATTATAAATTTTAAAGATTAAAATAATAATTAATTCTATAGACAAATATTATCCATTCAATTAAAATTTGAAATTTAATATTATTATTGTTAATTTTAAAAAATCTATACCATTTTATATCCATAAAAATTTTTCCTAATTAGCCATTTTTATAAATACTATATTATAAATTTAAATATCATAAATTTCAAAAATTGGAATAATAATTAATTATATAAGGAAATATTATTTATCCAATTAAGATTTATAATTTAATATTATTAGTATTAATTTAAAATTTTTTATGCACTTTATGTTCAAAATTTTTTTTTCTTGATTAATCACTTTTTTATGTAGTATAAATTTTGATAATAAATGATTCAGTGAGTTTAACTTAGAGCATTAAACTGTGATGTATGTAACTTTTCAATCAAATTTCATTATATAGATCTTGAAATTCATATTTTACTATTTTTGAAAAATTATATAAGTTTAATAATTTTTTTTATAGAAATTTTAGATTTGTGTGCATTTTAGTTAGTCTATTTGCTAGTTTTGTTTGGTATTTCCAAAATTAGACATTTAGTCTGAAAACTTTCTTTTTTGTCTTGATCAATTCTTTCTTTGTTGGGTTGGAATAGGTTTTTTAGTCCATTTATAATAAATATGTATGTCTTTGTTTGATAATATAATTTGCCATTTCAATAAAATTTATTGAGAGATTTTTCTCATTCTCTTAAATTTTAATGTTCAATTATGAATAATATTAAAATTTAAGAGAATTAAAAAAAAGAAAAAGATGAAATACAAATTTATTTTCTCTACTTCAATAGAAATGTATCAGATGTAAAAATGTAAATTCATCATAATTCTCTTTAAATATCACATTTTTTCTTCATTTTTTTATTTTTCTTTTATTCTAAAAAAAAATAGAATTTTTCTTATTTTCCATCTATATTTTCCTTTCTCCCTTATTTTAGCTCATTCCAAACATAAGTTAGAGTTGATTTAGCATTGTGCTTCTTAAATAGTTTTTTTTAAAAATTTTTTAATTATATTTCAAATGCAATTAATTTAATATTTTTTTGGAAGTAGGTTTCATAAAAAATTTTTATAAAAATCAATAAAAAATTCTAAACCTGTTTTTTTTACCACCAACCCTTAATCAATTTTGGTCATAAAATTACACAACATTTCGGAATTTAACATGGTTGTTGTGGCTACTTTTCAAAAAAAAAAAATTGTTGTGGCTATTAAAAAAAAGAAAAAAAAATGAAAAAAAGAAAAACATCATTGTTGGCAACTTCCATTTATGTTCCAATCCTACAAGGAAAATAAGTAAATTAGATTCACGTTTCCAAATAGTCAGCAAAAGAGAGTTACCAAATACCAAATATACTCAAAATCACAAGAAATTGTGCACGTGATGTGAAATCGGCTATAAATTTGATATACTCTCCTTTCCCAATTCAAAAATCAGTCAAAACACACGCAACAAAAGCGAGCCTTTTTCCCTTCTTTCTTTCTCTGTTTCTTTGTATCAGCCATGTGCGACGTTTCTCAGTTACAGTTGTGTATGCACGCAAGATGCTCATTACCAATGGGCAAAACCCTAGCCGTTACTTCCCGTCACCTTCTGTTATCTCTGCCTTTGCCGTCTTCTTCTTCCCTTAAGTTCAACGGTACCGTCTCTACCTCAATTTCAAGCTTTTTTCCGCTAGTTGCCTCCAGTACCCGTGTCCATAAGCTCAAATGCTCCGCCTCGACCTCTCAATCATGTGGTAACATTTTGAGATTGTTTTGTTTTGTTTTCTCCTGTTCTGTTTAATGAGTTGGTAATTCAGATTTTTCCCGTCTGTTTGGTTGCCGAGAATTGCGGGAAAAGAAATCAGAAATGTGGGATTTTGGATTTCTGACTTTGACTTGGATTACCAATAGAAATGACTGCTGGGGCCCACACGTTTAATCTAATTATCATAATCTGTTTGGTTAAAGTGCAAATGTAGCATTAGGAACAAAAGATGAATTGAGAGGAAAGGAAAGGAATAGAATGCTTGTGATTCCCATTGGACTTAAATTTGAATTTGTGATCACTTTTAAAATTTGCTGTTGCCCATGTAGAAGTTCAGTTATAGCTCTTAATTTCATTGTAATACTTCACTTATCTGCTCATTTTCTCAACATCTCAGACTACAAAAAGCCTTTTTGGATTACTTTAAGATAATGCTTGACTTAGATGTCTTGAGTACATATATTTCAACTCTAGGTAACATAGGTTAATGGAGTTGATGTTTTTTTTATTACATATACATAAACATAAATGCTCGTGCAGTACACATACAAACTTACCACCCACATGTTTATGGCATATAAATATTTCTTTATTTTTCTCATGCTTGTACAATTGGTTTTGCACGGCTTTGTTCTGTCTTTCATCTATTATGCGAGCTCTAATTGTTCAGTTCGGATTCATTCTCCAGCTGATCAATCAGAAAAATTTATAGAAGCTTCCAAGAAGGGCAATATAGTTCCTTTATACCATTGTATATTGTCTGATCACCTTACTCCAGTGCTTGCTTATCGCTGTCTGGTTAAGGAGGATGATAGAGATGCTCCCAGCTTTTTATTTGAGTCAGCTGAGCCTGGTTTGAATAGTTCCACTATTGTAAGGCCTTTATCTTTTATTTTCCATATGCATGTTTTGTCTACCTTTTTTTTCTGGATGCTTATGTTTTCCATGTTCATTATGGTAGGGGCGATATAGTGTTGTAGGAGCTCAACCAAGTATCGAGATTGTAGCTAAAGAGAACATGGTTACTATTATGGATCATTATGAAGGAAAGAGGACAGAGAAGATAGTGGAGGATCCAATGGAAGTTCCTAGGAAAATGATGGAAGATTGGACCCCTCAACTTGTTGATGAGCTTCCTGAAGTTTTTAGTGGTAAGATTAGTGGATGTATCGGTGTAGTTAAAAGCGAAAGCCGCGCTCAAGGCGATATGCCTTCTTATCGCCTTGAAGCGCAATTCAAAAAAAGCGCTCGCCTGAATAAAGAAAGGTGCAGAATCCAAAAAAGAAATAATTAAAAATATATATGCCAAAAATATAAATCTTTAACAAATATAAATCCAGCAATAATCAAAGCTTATAAAAAGTTGCTTCACATGGAAAAATAAAACTCTAGCATATAACATTAAAAAATCTATGGAATTATTCAGGAGTCAAATACTTAAAAATAATGATAGAAATAGCGTAAAACTAAAAATCACTATTAGACTCTTCACTTAAGTTCTGAATGCATATCCTTCAACATCAATCTCATAATCATCCAAGTCAGCTTCGAGATCTTTGAGTTGAAGTTGTGAAGTTGAGCCTTTTGAACTTGCACTTGATTTTGTTAACTTTTGATTTCTTATGTTCCTAGTCGCATCTCCAACTCTGGTTGCTTTTGCCATAGCTTCTCAAATCAAACCACCACTATCATATTCTATCTAAAGTATAAAATAGAGCAACTGTCATATAGGACTTTGCTTATTTTATCTATGTTATTATGCCTAGGTTTTAAAAGATTATTTTACCCTTAGTAAGTGGTGTCCTCATTAGCTAATAAAAACAAACCTGCAGCTTGTAAAGTTTGAACTTTTTTTTTTAAAAAAGACCAAATCACAAAATTGGCTGCTTCCTAAATGAAGCGCAACAAAAAAGTATCCAAAGTGCTGGACTCTTTTAGCGCCTCGCCTCTAAGCTTAAGCGCACCGGGTGAGTGCTTTTGACTAATATTTGTGGTTTACAACGTGTTGCTACTTTGTAAACTAATGCTTCCATTTTAAAGTTTCATGTTCTGTGTCATTGGGAAGGTTAGCATCTACGTAGAAAGATATCTGTTCCTTAGATAGTTTCATTTGGAGAGTTTAATGATGGGTGAGTGGTACGCCTAGACATTTGAAGTTCTGCTCTGTCTGCTCTGCCAGGTACCCTAAAAGAAATAATAGGAATGCAAAACAAACATAGATTGAAACAGCACAAGCAGAAAGTGGAAATTATGTCCCATTCCTAAAAAACAGTTAAAAAGAATAGTACACCACATAGTTATTTTGTTACCTGATGGAGTCTCTCTCTAATATCTTGGTATTAGGTGGGCTCTTCACTTTGGAAAGTTAGTAGTCAATGTGATTAAAGAAACAAGCCAAAAAGACAGGGAAACCATGAACTTGTCTGATTTAGTTACCTTTATGCTCTGTTTGGGAATGGTGGTGAACAGGTGGAAAGCAAAGGATAAAAATGTAATCTTGTACAAGATTCTATATAAACAATTTTCTTTCCTTTCATCATCTTTCCTCTCCCTACTATTATTATTCTCCTAGACATAGCCTTAGGAAGGAAGTGATTGCAATGAAGAAATCCTGAGAAAATGCTTCAACTGCAAATTTCAATGTCCCATTGGAAGGGAAATTCATTTGCAACGGAAAATATGGGGGAAACAAAAGTTATTGGATTTCAATCTCAATGTAGAAAGGAAAAGTGATTGCAAGAAAAAAATTCTGTATTGAAAATGGAAATTTCTCATAGGGAAGGAAAATGAATTGCAACAAAAAATCCTAAGAAAAATCAGCTTGGTAGATTTCGTACTCAACTAGGGATGAAGTGCTCGAGCGAAGCAAGAGGGTTGATGTAATTGAGCTTGACTGACAGGGAGAGGGAAGAAGTGATTTAAAGGAGTGGTTTGGAATCTTTCTCAAAATACAGAGGGACTTCGGGCAATCAGGTTATTTTATAGAGCCTGGTTTACAGGCTAGAAAGTCAGTCTCTTTTATCATAGTTACCTGGAATGCAGTATGTAATGGGTCGTGATATGAGTGCGGGTATTTGGTACCCCATTGTCTATATATATGGTACTCTAGGGGTTGGGCTTAATTGGTTTGCTCTTTGGGAACGTAGTACATTAAAATTATATTTTTTGTAGCAAAAATTGGTAATTTTTTCTTTTTCGTTTAGACTTTTTCATCTGTAACATCATTTAAAAATACATATATGCAAAAGAACTCTTAAAGATCAAATCTATATTGAAAAAAAATAGATCATATATAGGTTAGAATTAAGATTTGAAATTGTTCCAGCATACATTAAGACATTATACATAGAATAAAAACGTAGTTGGAAGACTGCAAAAAGTTCACAACTAGTAATTTTAGAAATAGATTCTTCTAACATACATTAAGACATTATCAATAGAATAAAACAAAATAGCTAGTAATTTAGAAATAAAACAAAATATGAACATGTCACTTCATGACAATTTAAGTTCATCATTTTCTTCTTTCTTGGGTTAACATTGACAAAGGAAAAAGCACAGTTGCTTATTATAATGGAAAAAGGCATGGTTTTAGATTTTATAGTTTAGTAATTATTAGTTCTTAGGAACAGGAAAAAATTTCTCTTTTCATTGTCTTTTTTTAGCCTTTAATTTTATGATTAAATGAATTATTATTATTAAATTGGTGCATCAATTTTAGAGATCCAAATCGTATACTGGAGATCTGGAATGTATAAGTACTGCAATTTGATATTCATGTACCAGATTGTGATACCTGGGTAACTATATCTCTTATAAAGGAGTAAAAAAGATGTGCCATTTCTCTTAGATCTCCAAACCAATTGAAATCAGTCCCATAAGTCAGGATTATAGGCTAAGAAGTTATCAAGCAGTTATAGTTCCCAGCCATCCAATTGCTTTTCTTCTAAGTTAGATATGCATATAAAGTTCCTTCCCTGGGGGAAGTTTATCTTCTTCTTTCAGGTCACTTCTGGCATCTAGTTTTATTGGATTCTTTGTGGATAGAGGTTCATAAGTCCCTAGATGGGGATAGGTTGCTTTTAGTCTTCATTTCCATACACTAGAGTTGTATTCCGTCCTGATTAGTGTCTTTTCCATGAGAGGGCTTGACATCAGATTTTATAGTAGGTCAACATAGATAGAATATTCAAGTTTTCCATATATGGAGTAGGATTCTTATTAATTTTGGAAATGTATTCATCATATTGATGTAGATATATTGTTCATACAGGTTTGCATTTTATTCCTTTTTTTTGGACTAATTGAAAGGGAATTTGTGGTTGGGCTCATTTGCTACGTTCTCTCTTAAAAGCAAATGTTGCATTACACGTTGTTGTTAGGGTGTTTAATCAAATATTTTTCTGTTCACATAAATACAAACACAATTCTCAGTGTTTTCAACTTTACTGAAAAATACAGAGGTTTTTCTGAATGGATACTAATATAATGATGTGCCATCTACTTGATCAGGTGGGTGGGTTGGTTATTTCTCATATGACACTGTGCGTTATGTTGAGAGGAAAAAACTTCCTTTTGACTCTGCCCCACAAGATGACAGAAATCTTCCTGATGTCCATCTTGGTCTTTATGAGGATGTTATGATATTTGATCATTTGGAGAAGGTTCTTTTACATTTACACAAATAATTTCTTTGACGAATATATGTAGTTCTTTAATTTTGTAATTTCTCCCCTCAGAAAGCGTATGTTATTCACTGGGTGCGACTAGATCAATATTCTACAGTTGAGGAGGCGTTTAATGATGGAATGAATCGGTTGGAAAATTTAGTATCTAGAGTGCAGAATACAGCTATGTGAGTACTCAATTTTGCGTTTGATGTATATTTCATGTCATTGTTTCCATTACCTTCTCATATTAAGTTTGTTATCGGAATTTTAATTCAATCTTCAATTTCAGACCTAAGATATCTGCAGGTTCAATAAATTTGTCAACTCGTCTCTTTGGCCCGAAATTGGCGGTGTCAAGCATGACCAGTGAAGAATACATGGCAGCAGTTTTACATGCTAAAGAGCATATTCTTGCTGGAGATATTTTTCAGATTGTACTCAGTCAACGCTTTGAACGACGTACTTTTGCAGATCCTTTTGAAATCTATAGAGCTCTGAGAATTGTTAATCCAAGCCCATATATGGCTTACCTACAGGTTTACTTGCTAGAATTATTTGTTTTACGAGTTTAGTCAATCTTAAATTGCTGAGCTTCTTAAAATTTTGAGCATATGGTTATATGATCCCTGTGATCAGGCCAGAGGGTGTATAATGGTTGCTTCTAGTCCTGAGATTCTCACTCGTGTGAAGAAGGTAACTCTCACAAAGCAATAAATAACTAGTTTTCTGTTATACTTTTTGTTTATCACTTATATCTAATGTTCATTGACAGAATAAAATTATAAACCGACCCCTTGCTGGGACTGTTAGAAGAGGAAAGACTTCTAAAGAAGATAAAATGTTGGAGAAGGAACTTCTGAATGATGAAAAGCAATGTGCAGAGCATATTATGCTTGTTGACTTGGGAAGGAATGATGTGGGAAAGGTTAGTTATTATTTTTTATCTTGATGGATGTTATTTTCCATGAGTAGAATATGTGGTTAAAACTATAAAGAGAATTGCAAATAATTGTTTTAGCATCGAATGATTCTACTTTAGTGTTTTAATTTTTAGTTGTAAGTATATGCAGGTCTCCAAACCTGGTTCTGTGAGAGTTGAAAGGCTTATGGATATTGAGCGATATTCTCATGTTATGCACATCAGCTCAACGGTATGCATCTCTTATTGTAGTTTAAGGATCTAAGTCTTCTATGTGTTTATTGCATATCTTGGCAAATCTGTTACTCTCACAGTTACAAGTACTTGTGATTGAAGGATGCTGGTTATATATGAAAATAATTCACTTGATATTGGTGTTGTTCCTTCTCTTCGTTTTAATTGTTCCTTCAGTTAGGAATACAAGCCCTGAGCAGTGATTCTCAAAGGAAATTTATATTATCTTCTTTGTGCTCTGAAGGACCAAATCGAAATCATCTCATGAATTTTTTTTTAGTTTTATTTTTTTTTTCCTTGTTAATGAGGTGATTCTCATCTCTGTAGGTCTCTGGAGAGCTTCTTGATCATTTAACTAGTTGGGATGCATTGCGTGCTGCATTGCCTGTGGGCACTGTCAGTGGGGCACCTAAGGTCTATCCTCTCCAACTCTTTTCCATTACTATTGATATGCATTTGTATTCTCCTCCCATAAATGCTTTTGAGCACTTAAATGATATTATAAACACAACCATTTTAGTAGATTTCGATATTGTGGATGGTTTTGTTTCTAAGACCCTCCTGTGGATTGATTTTTCTTCTTGATTCTTATATAGTGTTTTCAAAACAAGATTGGTTAGTGAACCAGTCAATTGGCTAATTCTTGAATCGACTAGTTCAGTTCAACTGGTTCAATAACAAATAAAATTCAAAAATATCATTAAAAAAGCTTTAAAAATTAACAAATTTAAAATAGAGATATTTAGAATAATAAAAAATAAAAAAATTTAAAAACTAATTTGAAACTAATTGAACTGATTAGTGGTTCAGTTCTTGATTTCATCAGTTTGACTAATTGGTCTAATCCAATTTTCAAAACCCTTTTTTTTATGGTAGTTGTGTGCAAATGCAGGTGAAAGCAATGGAACTGATTGATCAGCTAGAAGTTACTAGGCGAGGGCCCTATAGCGGTGGGTTTGGAGGCATTTCATTTTCAGGTGATATGGATGTGGCCTTAGCTCTCAGAACTATTGTCTTTCCTACTAGCACTCGCTATGATACAATGTATTCATACAATGACTTGAACAAGCGGCGAGAGTGGGTTGCTCATGTCCAAGCTGGAGCTGGGATTGTGGCTGATAGTGATCCCGCTGACGAGCAGAGAGAGTGTGAGAACAAAGCTGCAGGTTTGGCTCGCGCAATCGATCTTGCAGAAGAATCATTTGTCAAGAATTGACTAAATGTTAAGAATTCTTTTTTTTTTTTTTTTTTTGAGTAGTTGGTGTTCAAATAGAAATCTATGATAAACGTTTATTATATTTGTTTTTTAATAAAGAGTAGGTTTTATTTAAGCCTTACTCTTTTGTTTTTGGTTACGTCTTGACGCAAGTTTCAACTATCAACTTCATTATAAATTAGTGGAGTTGAACAGGGTTAAGTTAGCTTAACTAAATTATAAATGAAAGCTCAAAACTTAATTTGAGCTTGATCTTTTTTTTTTTTAAAAAAAAAATTCGAGCTTCATTTAATGAAATATTCAAAATATTTCAGTTAATTTAATTATTTATATAAAAGTTTTTTTGACAAGTTTAATTTTGATTTCAAATAAATTTAATTAAAATTAAGATTGATTTGCCTCAACTTAGTAGGGTCACGAGTTTTATTTTAGTATTTGAACTTGATTTGATAACTTACTCGAAAAACTTTTGTTTCTCCCCTTCTTAATAGCTTGCATAAAAAGTGGGTTAATGAGATTAAATGATAAAATGAAAATAAATGTATATAATTAATTCTATTTAAGAGTATAATTTTAATAAGAGGAAAAAGTTAATAAAAGTTAATCTTCTACATCTTTTAATCTCTTAAACTCGTTTTTTTTAAACCTCTAATTTGAGGATAGACAATATAATAGAAAATGGAGTTAAAAGTAAAAAATATTATAAGACAAATATAACTTTGATCGCATTTTGATAATTACAAAATACCCAATGCAATATTTTATATTTTTGATATAATTGTTGATTTGATTTTTTTAATTAACTCTTTTGATTTTTTTTAATTAACTCTTCTTTCATATTTTAAAACTTCTAAAACAAGGTTAATGTTATTGCTTTCTTAACTCTATTTTATTTTTTAAAAACTTACAAATAAGATAAGAATAATTAACATTTATTACTTTCATTTATTGCATTATTTCACTTTTATTAATCTATTTTTCATCACTTCCATAACTTTCATGCAAAACCTAAAAGAAACCAGGTTTAAGCCCAAAATAGGGATTGGAGCACTAACTTGTGTTTAGCCCAAAATCATTTGGACTTTTACTTATCTTTTCGCCTAAGTAATATTTGAAAGTGACAAATAAGTAGCTCTATATGTCGTAAAAAAAAAAAAAAAAAAACAAATAAATAAATAAGCAAATCAAGATCTACAAAATACACAGGTTTTAGCAAATGGCAGTGTTTTAAACTTAAAAGGCAATATAATGATAATCCACATGAGGAAATAATGTGGTAGAATAGAAGAATCAGACAAGAAAAAGAGCTATAGTTGGTAGGCCTATGCCATTGCCACGTAGTAATTTGCTAATCTTGGAGCTACGTTGTTCCCTTCCAAGAATACCAACAACCCATTCTTGAAACACAGAAACAGCGCGCTTTATTTATCTTCCTTTCTTGGTTTCTGCAGCTGCAACCACGAAGTTTAGTTGATAGACAGTTTAAGACAGTTGTGTGGATTGTATCAGTTGTGGTATGTGGAATTTCCTTTAGTGTTATTATGAACAGCTCTATGCTTCAATTTGGTTGGATTATGCTAATTTCTTGGTAGCTTGTGCCTAAGGGTGAGTAAAACCGAATCGAAACTGAGAAACTCAACCGAACCGATGAAATTCGGTGTATTCAGTTTGATCTTAAAATAAATTTGGTTCAAATCAGTTCGGTGTAAAAAATAAAGAAATTCGGTTTTTAAATTTCGGTTCGATTTGAAAATTGAATAAACCAATTAATAATGCTAAGCCGTTTTGATGAGGTATATATACACATATTTTACATGTTATGCTCTAATTTCTTCTCATTCTGTTGTGCTGTAAACAACCCCCTCCCACCTTTTCCTTTCTTTTTCCTTCTGCGATTGCGAGTCCTCCCTATTGATCTTCTACAGCAGATGAAGTCCATCATTTGCTCTTAATCATGCACCTCTAAGCTTGTAAGCTCTATCTCATATTTTCTAAACACTTGATTTCCTATTTGTTCTCAATTCGTTCATTCTTTCTTCGTTCATCAGTTTCATTATCTCAGCAACTTCGATCTTCGTTAGTTTCAGTTTTAAGCTCCTTAACTTTTGATCTGCAGTCTCAAGGACGTCTGGTCGTAGTTCACTATATTTTCCATCTAATGGTACTATTCTTGTTTTAATCTAATTTCACCACTAATTTTTGTTGCAAATATAGTTTACTGAAAATATTGACTTGAATCAGATTTTGTTTTAGTCAAGTATTAGGACACAAACTTGGTTTCGTTTCCTTGTCCGAAAACTATATTTTTATAACCTCTTGATAATTAATGATTTTCACTATTAAAATAAAATAATCTCTATCACCTATTTCCCTTCTAATTCTTGTTTTATTTTAATTTAAAAAAATAAAAATAAATTATTCAAAGGCTAATATTAAAAGTCCGTATAACATTAATGAGCTCAACAAAATCCATATATAATATTAGGGAAGCCTATTGAGAGCCCAAAACTGAACTTATGATTCTCTTTGAACTTATGATGGGAAGAAACCTTTTATTTCCTTATAGGGGCGTTTTTTGTGAATATGGTCTACTACTGGATGACTGTGCTTTGAAGCAACTTTTGATCGATGGAACCTTGGCTGGTTGTGCTCTAGATGGAGCTGAAGGACCACAGTGGATGGAAGCATGGGTATGTTTTGATTAGTGGTTTCAGTGTATGATTCTCTAGAAAATAATTAGTAAACATTTGAGAGCCCAAAACATTAGGAAAGTTCATATAATAATAGGAAAGCCCATTGAGAACCTAAAATTGAAAATCGAACCGAACCAAATCGATTTTATTCGGTTTCGGTTTATTTTGATTTTCCTTTAATTTTCAGTCAATTCGGTTTCAGTTTACACTAAATTCAGTCTATTCGGTTTTCAACATTTCGGTTCGGTTTGAACCGAACCGATCAAATGCTCACACTGTGCTGTGCCTTTTTGACTGGTGCTACTTTGAATTGCTTCTTTTCACTGTTTTATTTATGTTTATTTTCCTGCTATTGTTTTTCAGTTTAGGATTTTAGGTGCGGTGTAACACTGAAGGTTGACATTTGAAGGATAATTATATTGACAATTTGTGTGGGCCAAACAGTTGCTCTTGTTTGCTCATCATATTAGCCTTCCTGTTTGATATACTCTAATGAAATTGAGTTTCAACTCTTCCTTTATTGCGGCTAATGCTTGATTTTTGATCCTGCGAAAGTTCAGCTCTTTTGGATTTTTTTTTTATCAATATGTATTTTAACTTTATGGCAGTCAAATTATTGCTTATATTGTTTCTTGCAATTAATCTAGGAACTGATAATTAATGAAGAAGATCGATTTTAAAGGGTAGATATGTAGAGTTACCAGTTAATTCTGATTTCTGATGCATGCTGCCTATATTCACTCTTAGATATTTCTAGGGAAAATTACTTGAAAGGTTTAAACCACTGATTACTTGATTACGATTCTTTATAACCCTATTTTCCTTTGGTCTCAACTGTTGCTGGACTTTAATTTGTCAGTAGAAAGGCCCACGACTTCAAAATCTCTTGTAAGGTCTAGGGCACTCCTTGATAATAAGGTATTAAAATCTTGGCTTGTTACGGTTTTGAACTATAAGATCTGAGCATATGGAGGCCTATAGAATAATGAATTTCTGCTGTTTGTGCATGAATGAACTTACTGAAATACTCGTGAGCGAATATGCTGGTGATGAGACTTAAAACAAAAAGTTGAAGTCGGTTGATGAAACAGTAGGATGGATTGTGAATCTCCTATGTCTTTCATTCCCATTTGACGCGGTGCTCCATCCAGTTATAGCAAGACATTATTTGTGCCTAAATAGATACTTCCTAACTATATAAAAAGTGTTTGATTTGTGTTGCATTTATACAGGTAAGCATTTGTCTTACCATGCATAAGGAGTTGACTAATTAGGATCAGAGTATTGACCCAGACTTTAACTATGGATACTACTAAGGTCTATATAGTGTAAGTATCTCTCATTCCTTGTGTTTCTCAAGTTTGTATTCCAGGGTTTGTCACCTAGATGTAAGATCATATATGTATGTAGTTGTCACTTGAAGTTAATTGTAGTTCCCCTTCCTTTTTCACAGGTATTACTCCTTATATGGACATGTGGACGTGATGGAACGAGAGGGGCAGCGAGGAGCTAATTCAGTTCAAGGTGTTGAAGCAACACTTTGGCAGGTAAAATTTGGAATTGAGAGGAGTTGAACTGATTTTGTGAGTCTTGATCTATTTATTTGTGGGAAGGGCGAGGAGGGAGAGGAGGGGGGGTGTGGGTGTGGGTTTGATAGCTAAGAACAATAAAATATTGAATAAGTATTAACCTGTTGGAATCAGGTACCTGAGACTATCAAATTTGATAATGCAAAAGATGAAGGCACCTCCTACAGCAGTTGATGTACCGGTGATTCAACCAAGTCAGCTTTTGGAGGCTGATGGTTTTTATCTTTGGCTTCCCTTCTCATTTTAGTGTGATGGCAACCCAATTCAAGGCATTTTTTGATGCAACCCATGAACTGTGGTTTACCCAAGCACTTGCTGGCAAACCCGCTGGAATCTTCTGGAGTACTGGGTTTCATGGGGCAGGTCAAGAACTTACTTCGTGAGTTCATCCATTCTTTAGCATCTTTCACATATCTTTTTCTTTCTTTAATCTTTATCATTCTTCACGTGTGCAAGTCTATCGATGCAGTGTTATCCAAAATATGAAGCAGTTTTAATTCCTTTATATGGCTGGCTCTATCCTGCTTGCCAAAAGTATGGGACAGAACTCAACAACTAAAGATGAAAATGCCCTTATGCCTGGAATGGAAGAAAAAAAAGTACTAGTAATTGTCAATTGATTGCTTTAGCATGAAATGTTTGTCAGACCTGGTGAGGAAGACAGAATTGTTTGGTCCTTGACATCCTCGGATGTTTTCTTCATTAAAACTGCTTATCAAGCATTGAAGAAGCACAGGTCTAAAGAGTTCTGGTATATAAGCTTACCTGGGATGCAAGGAATATTCCTAGGCATGGTTTCATTACCTGGCTAGCTATAAGGGAAAAATTGTTGACGAAAGACAGTTTGTTGAAGTTTCAAGATGATCATTGTGAGTTTGTGGAATTCATCAGGAATATATTGCTCATCTGTTCCTTTCTTGTACCTTTCCTAAACAAGTATGGAGGAGGATTATAACAGTGTAATAGATCTGTGATGAATTGGGAAAATAAGCTTCACTTGTTCTGCGAGAAGGCTAAAGGGAAAAATCGTCTGAGCAAAAAACATAGGATTATTTTCTGTGCTACTGTGTACTTCTTATGGTATGCTAGGAGTCAAAAAAGCTTTCAGAATAGAGTTATAACTATTTTAAGGAAGTCTGTAATGGGATTTTAGATGCACTAAGATAAAAAATTACTGGTATCTAAGTTGTTTCTTAGAGGTCTATTTGTTTAGGGCTGTATGTTTGATTCTTTCATTGCGATTTTTGATTCATAAAAAAAAATGTTTGTCAAAATTTCTTAACAAAATATAGTGGAACCACTACTGTCTGCTGACATGTTTCTAATTATCTGCATTTTTTTCTTTACTGCATGATGTAGAAATTTGTTTGTGTCTGTATGAGTTGAATTATAATTTCCTCACTTGCCACTTTCTTATACCATTTTATCTCCTGTTTCCAGATTAACGGCCATAACACAGTTAGCACATCATGGTATCCTATTTGTTCCTCTTGGTTACACCTTTGGCAGTGGTATGCTTGAGATGAATGAATAAAAGGTGGTTCTTCTTTTGGTGCTGGAACATATTCAGCAGATGGAACCCGCCAACCCGCAGAATTTTAACTCCAACAGGCTTTTCACCAGGGAAAGCATGTTGCTGAAGTAGCCAAAAAGCTCAAAGGTTAGCCCATTTGGGTAAGCTGAAAAATTAATAAAATAAAGAATTCCAATATTTTATCGAACCTGAAAATATTACAAGTAATCCACAAAAGCATAACAAATGAAGATGCTGGATGCTGCACAAGCATTATAGAAGGCTTCTGGCAGTCCAAATAAAAAGGGGAACTAGGAAAATCATAGCTTATTGCTATATCACAGATTCACTCTTTTAACTTGTGCGGAGGAAACAGAACACTTTGTTTGAATAACAAAACAAAATTAAATACTTTCTTAGTTTGAGGAAAATTTTCGATTATTTCTATATTGCCTTAAAATCTGAAGGTATGCGCGGTAGAGGTGATGGTGGTGGAATATTACAAATTGCTTTTGTATTGGTCCTTTTGAAATTTGTGTAAATTTGTGTTGTCTTCAGACGCATTTGTTGCTTTAGTTCTTAATTATGTAAATATTAGTATAATCATAAATAATTTGGAATGTTATCTGAAAATAGTGGATTGCTTGCTGCTGGGATTGTTTATTGCCCTTCTGTTCTGTCTGCTTGATTACTGTTGGCTAGTTATTTATTTATTTATTTTTACGTGAGTGAGGCGAATGATAAGTTTGACAACTAGATAATTGTGTGTGGACAATTTAATGATGTTAGTCATGACTTGTGCACCGACCATTCTTCTCTACTATTCATCCTCCAGTAAATGGCAAGAGCAATACAATGCTTGATAGCAGAGTAAAACAATACTATTTGTTTGTATTTTAAGCCATTAAGCGAGTCAACAAGTTGTTAAGTTTTTTGGTTTATAATGACCTAAGTTGCTGCATGTGCAGAAACATGATGCAACAAACTTACTCATTCTGTCATAAATTAGATTTTCATGCTGGCAACCCCAATAGTAGTTGATGTATGAGGGGGTTTTTTTTTGGCATTGTTGTTTTTTAATTTTTATTTGTGAGGCTAGATCATGTTATAATTTATAAGAGGAAAAATTTCTTCCCTTATAAATATTATAGTTTTGGATGGACAGTCTATTTTCTTTTCTATTGGTGAATAGATCAAGGAAATATTTAATACAATATAATACTATGAGAAATTTGATTATTAAAGTTGTGATGAAGTGAGAGTTAATAGGTATCACCAATTAGCTCTCAATTTAACATCAAAGCTATTGCCATTGATGTAATAAAACATGCACTTAAGTCAATTTCATCTGTTCAGAACTTATTAGTTCTTCTAGAAAAATGTGAAGTTTTTTAGATATCATAGGGGTAAAGGTGAATGAAGCAAAATCATGTGTGTTTAAAGATGATGAATATGATATTTTGCGCAAAAATATCTTATTTACACTTGATGTATCTACATTAATGATAAGGTAGTCTAGATTTCATTTGTTTAGGCTATTAAGACATGGTTGGTGGTGTAGTATATAGATTGAAATCATATCATATTTCGATAAAATATGATTGGTCATTGTGAGCACTTCGATAATTTGCGGCTATGCTCGAACAATGGAAATTTACTTGCGACTTTTAAACTTTTTACCGACCAACAAGACGTTAGGAGGACATTGAATCATATTTTGGAACAATCTCAGGTAATAGCATCCAAAAGGATTAATAGGAGATCCAATGATAAACTTTTCGAATTGTAAAGCCTACGATGTGAATCAAGTGGTCAATAAAGGACTTCAAAGGAGGAATATCTTGGTAATACTCTCGAATACTTGAATAGAGTCACTACTTGACTTTGATCGAGATAAAATTGAGGATTGATTCTGGTTCAAATAAGTTTACTAAAAGACCTAACTCATCTTCACAGCATCAGAGCTTAGGTTCGAAAATTAGATATGACTTGGGAAAATGTTAGGCATTGTCAAGTCGCTTGGATTTATGGATCTAGCCTTTGGGTAATCTGTGGCTCACATTTACAAATTTTACCCTCATCAGTTGCCTTAATCCATTTTTAAGGCAGTTTTAATCATTCATCTAACACTTGTTCAAGTAAAACCAATCAAGTACACACATTCACCAAAGGGATGGAGGACGTATAATCGGGGGGTTATGCCAACATTATCCTAAGTAATACGATGCAAATCTCTAGCTCCAAAACCTATAATAAAGACAACCAAGTTAGTGTTAAAAGTTGTAAAAAGTGAGAGTTCCTACCTCTAAGCACATGAACCCAAAATGGGGAACTAATGATCTTTTTACTTTATGGATATGTAACTACTTATGTTGCCATCATGAAATACCCATTAATACATAAAAGGAGAGTGTGTGCAATAAGCATATAAATATGTTGCCTTTAATAAAAGAGTCATCTAACTACATGTTTAAAGGAAATAACAAAACATAATGATGCAAATGGAATAATAAAGGATGTGTGTGTTATGGTAATGGAACAAATCATAAATCATAATAGAAAGTAAATAAAAAGGAATCAAAGGGTCTTACCACTCATGTTAAATACAAATAATGCAAAAGAGATGTAAATTTAGCCACGAAAAGGACTAAGAAACACCCTTCAAAATGAATCCTAGAACTAAACTTTAAGCCAAAATGAATAATAAGCGTCATTGGTTATTACAACCTCCCTATTCAACTCATTTTCAAGCTTGAGAGGGAAAGAAGAAAGCCAAAAATCCAAAGAGAAAAGATGGAGCATACTACTATGGATAGTGCATTTGAGTAGTAACTGTAATCTATACAGACCAATAAGAGGTCTATAGATGTCTTTACAGACAATAAGATATTTATATAGATCTTTGGGTAGGCTACTGGCAAAAAACTAAAAAAGAGAAAAATAAAGGGGCGAAAAGCGAGAAAGGAGGCGATAAGGCCTTAAAGTGACCTAGGGGTTGGCTTATTACAATAAGAGATATCTTGAATGGTGTATTTTTCTCTAAAAGACAAAGATTTTAATAATAAAGAGGGGTTTGTCCTAATCTTTTACCTTTAGCCTTGGGGGTGTGTGGATGGTCCTTAGGTTTTCTATGTTTAGGGGATACCTTTAGGGTTTCAGTCTTTAATTTGACAGTATTCAACTATGGAAAAATTCACCTTTTTGAGAGGTAAGGTATTTATAGAGAGAAAAAGGGGTACATCTATAATACACAACACAAGATGCACTGTATCCTTCTCTCCGCTTTCTAAGGTGATAAGATCAAGAAATATTTTGAAATTATGATTTTGAAGTTGTCTGTATAACCAACCATTTAGCTGTATAGCCAAAAGTGAAAACTAGGTCACTGTTCTAAAAGCTTCATACTATTTGGCGTTTTATGAGATGTTTGTATAACCATGTAAGTTGGCTATACAACCATATACTTTGTTATACAAACATCTTATGAAAACTTTAAAAATGGTGGTTTTTAGTTTTGGTGTTTGTAAGGTAGGTTTGGTTTAAGGCTTGTCTATGTTTTCATCTTTCGACATTATTATCTTCATCCTTTTGGGATGAAATTAACATGGTTTTCATCGTTGGGCTTGCATCCTAGCAATCTAAAAATTCAGTACTCGCAGTTTGTCCCCTACTTAAAAACTATATTTTGATTAAATGTTTGTTGTACAAGGCACATCAAAGAATTCAACATTAAAATAAATGCTGCAAAAGAATACACAAGAACATGACTTCCTTAGCAGCTCTTAACAAGTACTAAGGTGGAGTCCTCTCTTAGCAGTAGTCAATAGGTATTAAGATCATATTTTTCTCCTAGCAGCTTTTAACAAGTACTAGGGTGGGTTTTTTGATTAATAGCTTTCAATAGATGCCAAGGTGGACTCTTTCACCAAGATCACACTCTTCTATTAGCAGCTTTCAACATGTACCAAGATGAGCTATTTCCTTAGCAACTTTTAATATGTACCAAGATCACACTCTTCTCTTAGCAGCTTTCAACATACACCAAAGTGAGTTATTTCTTTAGTAGCTTTTAGTATGTACTAAAGTGGATTGTGTCCTTAGTAGCTCTCTATAGGTACTAAGATAGATTGGATCCTTAGTATCTCTTAATAGGTACTAAGATGAAATTTGTTCTTCTTTATCTCTTGATTTTCTTAGTTTTGCCCTCAGGCTTATCTAGATTTTCTTTGTTTTACCCTTTGGCTTCTCTTTATTTTACCCTTAAGCTTTTCTCTTAATTCTCTTTATTTTATCCCTAAGCTTCTTTCTTGATTCTCTTAGTTTTTTGGGACCTAACCTTGTACAAGTTTGGAAAATAATGTTGTAATGATAAAAACTTTTGATCAAAAAGCTATTCTCACATTTCAAGGATACTAAAAGGATATCAATGCATTTTATTTTACATGCTCCATGCCTTCTTATTAGCTAGAGACTCTTAGATTTTCTCGTATCTCTATCTTAAGAAGATTTCATCTTTCATAATCTTCTACATGTTGAACCTTCTAGATTTCAATTCCTATTTTTATTATTACAAACAAAAGGATAAAATGTTTAACATATGTGCAAGTATTTTAAGTTTGATCTTATAGGTCTCTCATTTCACTCTTAAGAGATTAAGGTTGAAGGAAGTTATCCAACTTAGTGAAAATCTCATATATGAAGTGGCAACACATTAAAATCCATTAGATTATAATAAAAATTTAATTTTAAAGAGAACTTGAAACAAGGACTGCTAATAATTATGTTTAGTTATGTTAATGATTGTTAAAGCCAAACAATGATTGCTAAGCAAAAATGACTAACTCTTCTATATGAATTAGACACACCTATAGACAAGTTCCAATGAGTGTTGCATGAAACAATAACCATTGGCAAACACATAATGACAATTGAAGCTTACTTATCAAAAGTGTCTTCAATGAATGTTAAGAAAAACTCGTTGAGTGTTGACATCACAATAGGGCATACAAATTCCCCAATGACCAGTGAGAAAACTTAGCAAATAACTATAAAGAAGCTATGGTTATTGCACAAGTCATAATAAATGTTGAAGAAGTCTTAAATGATTGTTGAAGAAAATAGCGCATGTGAAACTCTAGCCACAGTGATTGAAAAAACCCTCTAAATAAGATTGTGAAGTTTATGTAAGATGGATATTGCTCAATAATAGTTGTAAGAGCACAATGAACATGGAATTATCCTAATGACTATTACTAAGAAAGTAGCATTAGTACTCAATGGCCATACAAGAAAGACCTTGAGATCATTATTCATTCAACAATCATTGCCAACACTTGCAATGAGCATTAACAGGGGTTCTAATGGCTATATTGATAGGTCTAAATAATTTTCAAATTGTGAATACTCGCTAGTTTTCTTCAATGTATATAATTACCAAAACTCAATATATATATTTTTAAAAAAAGCTATACATGATATTGAGATAACTTGTTAAGAAAATTAAGTAATATAAAACAATCAAAAGTGATTAAGAGTTTATCAACTTGAATCAAGTATTCTTTAAAAGCTTATGTGAGTAATCATTTAAAGAAGAGGAAGCTATGCAAAGCTACTTTAATAATCCCAACCTTAATCTTGCCTCAAGCTTATTTGTTAGATTCTTCTGTTTTTATTTTAATGAGTTCTTGAGTAATTGAGAAACTCAACTCTCATTAAAGATTTAAGAAAATACCTATAAATATGTCTTGAATAAGCATTAATAGTGCCAATAAACCATTTGTTAAAGTCTCCTGGTGGTGTTTGGTAAATTTATCTATTATAGGTTTAAGTGGTGCTTAGTAATTCACTCTTATATAAAGATTTGAATAGCACTGACAAGCTATTTGGTAGTGGAACTCTCTTGTGTGGTTTAGAGGAGAGAAAGTAGGCCAGTGTTAGGTTGAACCTCTATAAATTATGGTATCTCAACTTGTATTTTACTTGCCATTATCCTATTCACCCTCTACTAGGGCATCTTAGGGCAAGTCTTTTTAATCAAAGGTTCAATGTAAAGAGTAAACACATATGGCAAATATAAGTTTAAATGTTTTTAGACCTTCACACTTTGATGGTTAGAATTATCCTTTTTAAAAGAAAAGGATAGAAATTTACTTTCATAATGAAGGAATTAAATTATGGATGTTATTGAAGAAGACATAAAGACACCAACCCAGGGTATAAAAGGTGAGAAAATCCATAAAGCTAAAAGTGAATAGAGCATTAAGGATATAGAGCTACACACTATAGATTTAAAAGCCATAAAAATCTTAAGCAACTCATTCAAAAACATTGATCTTAACATAATCTCCAAGTGTTGCTCATATTAGAGCAAATCTACTAAAAAGAAATGACTCAAGAGGAGGAGACTCTTAACATTATCTCATATCAACTTCAAAGCCTTTTGAATCTAATGAAGGTTTAAAATGTTCAAACTTCTCACAAGATCAATTTTATTACATGGTTGTTGAAGTGAATGAAAATGATGAGGATTCTAAAAGTGAAAGTGATGATGAACAAAAAGTAAACCTCCTTAACTCTTACTCTAGGGATGAATTGCACAACATCATTGCTAAGCTCATTAAGAGTTATAACTCTTTTAAATCTTCTTCCTTAGTTTTTAAAAATGAAAATAAAACTCTAAAGGATTCTATTAAAAATCTAGATTCCCTTAGTAGGGGGGGTTGAATCCTTAAAAGTTGAAAATGAATGTCTTAAAGAGAATGTTTCTAAATTCTCTAAAGAAAAGGTGCAACTAAACTCCATATTTGGAATATAAAGGAGCCCATGCATTAAATTTAATCTAGGATATAATGCATCCTCATCTTCTACTCCTTCTACATTACAAAACACATTTCTAGAGCAATGCATACTGGGACACCTAGTCCTCCAAAAACTCGATAACTAAATACTCTGTAAAAGGTGAATGCCAGTTCCAAAGCATATGTAACAAAACAAAGGTCTCATTAAAACTCATATTCCCATGTGAGACCTACACCTTTAGAAGGCAATAATGCATATATTTATCAATCTTACATGCCTAAAATGGAAAAAGTCTAAAGGCATGATCTAAGGCTAAGAAATCAAATAGTGCAATAGTTTGCATTAAGGTAGCATACATATGTTACTAGACACTATCATCTCTATGTGTTTATCTCTTAAAATCATTCCAAGCAAGTTGTCAACAGGCCAAACATTTACATGTTTAGGAGGTATATACCTTAAAGACAATATATTGCTAAAAATGCATCATATAAACTTAGATAACATCATTATTTTAATGGAGAATGCTATTATTATGGTATGTATAACAAATATTGCCTCAAAAGGTATGTTGAGCAAATTACGAAAGTTAACTCACTAACATCCAAGAGAATTTAAGTACCTAAAGACAAATGATTTACTTTGCCTTGTAGGTATGCTTGTAATCAAGAGTGGAGAAACAAGAATGATACCTTGATAATGGTTGTTCTAAGCACATAACTAGTGATATGAAGTTCTTCTCCAAACTTGACAAGGTTGAAGGATTTAGAAATATCTCCTTTGGTGAACATAGAAAGGTAAAGGTTATGGGTATAGGTAAAATTGGTAAGAATGTTGACTCACCAATTCTTGACAAAGTTTTATTGGTCAATGGTCATAAACATAACCTCTTAAGTGTAAGCCAACTATATGACAAAGGGCTAAAGTTATCTTTGAACCTTAAGCTTGCTATGTGTCAAGAATGAATGATTACAAGTTACTTTTTATTGGTAAAAAAGTTTAAAATATTTATTTTATTGATTTAAATTTATGACAAACAAGAGCATCGAATGTTTTGTTACCATGGTAGATGAAGAATAGACTTGGCATAGAAGACTTGGACATGTAATTATGGAGTTAATCAATAAGTTGAGAAAGGACATAATGGAAGGACTTTCCAAGGTCAACTTCACAAAATATAAAATTTTTGATGCATGTCAAAAAGGTAAACAAGTCAAATCCTCCTTTAAAGTAAAGAACCTAACATCTTCAAAACCTCTCCAATTGTTGCATATGGATCTCATTAGTCCTACTAGAGTTACTAGTATGAGTAGTATACATTATGCATTTGTCATTATTGATGATTTTTCAAGGTTTACTTGGGTTCTATTCTTACCTTATAAGGACTCTTATTTTGATGCTTTTAAAACTTTTGCCAAAAGGATCCAAAATTAAAAGGATTTTAAAAATCTCAGTTGTTATAAGTGATCAAGATGGAGAATTTTAAAACACTAAGTTTTAAGGTTTGTGTGATAAAAATAAAATTTCTCACAACTTTTCAACTGTTAAAACTCCTCAATAAAATGGCATAGTAAAAAAATGGCTGAAACCATCTTAATGAATATAATTTGCCAAAATAGTTTTAGACAAAGGCAGTAAACACCTCTTACTATGTTTTAAATATAGTTATAATGAGACCTGTCTTGAAGAAAACTCTTTATGAATTATGGAACCAAAGGAAATCTAAGGTTACATATTTTAAAGTACGTGGTTGCAAGTACTTTCATCTTAATACTAAAAACAATATAGGTAAATTTGACTCTAAATTCAATGAAGGTATCTTCTTAGATTGTTCAACTATTAGTGAAGAGTATAAACTCTTTAATCAGAGAATATTCATTGTAGAGGAGTCAATACATATTGTATTTATTGAATCTCATCAAAATTCCTACAAAAAAGAAGATGTTAATGATCTTGTAGGTCCCTTTGATGAGCTCAATAATGGAGATAAAGTAAAGGAGTTGAAAAGCAAATAAAAGAAAGATGATCGCTCTAATGATACTTCACCTCCAACATCTCTAAGTGTTAGACAAATCATCCAATATCTATAAATGAATTCAACATACAAAAAAAACCATCTAAAAAATCTCATCATTGGTGATCCATCAAAGAAGGTAAGGTGCGTGCTATATGTAAAACCTTAAAGCTGCAAATGCACAGGTCAAAAGTAAGAAAGTGTCCTTTGAGAGTACAAATATCATTAATAAGAGGATCAAGTTAAGTACTAATTATTATGCTTCTTATATTATCTAGAGAATAGTAAAGGATGATGATCAAAATTATAAATAAATAAAACAAAATAAAATACTAATGCAAATGAAAGATAATCTATAATATCCTTATCCTTATTCATTAACATTCTCACATGAATATATTCATTGCATAAATGATTTACAATCCCATATGATCATATGCATTGGATAAATTATCATTTATAAGTGAATTTGATAAGCGTGACAATGACACTTACACTATTGCATTTAGGGCACTTGAATAAAGATGTGATGTTTGCATAGTTGCATGGAAAATTATCACATTTTGTGTGTATGTTATAATATCATAAATAATAGTGTTTTAAAGCCTATTTAAAAGTATAAGGAGCATATAGGGACTAATAAATGGATGAAGGTGATAAATGAGCGAAGAAGAGGGACTAAAAGAGGAATATCAAACTTCTAACTAATGGTAGTGAGACACTATGATTTTGTCTTATTAGAGTAGGAATACAAATTTAATTTCTCTTCCTTTAGGAGCATAAAAGAGAGGAAAAAACATGAGGGAGTTCAAAAAAAGGAAGAGATCTAAGAAAGAAAGAAAGAAAGAACGAAAGAAGAAGAAGAAGAAGAAGAAGAAGAGGAAGAAAAGTGAGCTAGCTAGGAAGAAACCATAAGCTTTTCTAGTTTTAGAAAAAGAGGTAAGTGATTCTATCTTCTTCCCATATGAAATTCCTCCCTCATAACATGTTAAAAATGCATGATTAGGAATAATTATGGAGTAATTTGACGTAGACCTTAAGCGTGGAGGTTGAAGCGCAAAAGAAACAAGAGCTGATTGTGTTGATTTTATTGTTAGACATGCATGATTAGGAAGAATTATGGAGTAATTTGAGGTAGAGCTCATGTATGTAGGTTAAAGCTAAAAAAAAAAAAAAAAAAAAAAGAGCTGATTGTGTTGGTTTTATTGTTAGAGCATATTTTTTCACCCATGATTTCATAACCCTAGAAGAGGAATTAGGAAAAATGTAAGCCATAGCTTTATGCTTCATCTAAATGCATGTAAAACAATTTTGCTTAATTTGGTGTGTGTGAAGAGATATAGCTCCTTCATTAGGGCTGATTTGCAACCTACCAAAATCTCCTCAGTTAGCATGTTTCATATATTTTGATGCCCTTTTGTGCTAATTTAGATAAAGTGAAAAATATGAAATTTGTAGGGTTATATACCCTCTAAATTCATATAAAAGTTTTTTTTTCTTAATTTGTTATGTGGAAATAGATATTACTCTTTGATTATGACTGATTCTGAATTTGATGAAATTATTCAATCTCTTAGTTCTGTTATTCAAGAATTTGATGGCCATAGAATGAGAATTTGGTGATGTGCCAAACTTGAACGTTGTAGATTTATGTCTAATATACATTCCTGTAAAATAGTTTTGCCAAATATATCATGGTTAATGAGATATTTCTCCTTCATTGTGACTGATTCTCAATGTGCTGAAACTTGCTCACCTTGAGATTGGCCATTTATTTTGGCAGTCTTATAGATTGAATTAGACAATGTGTAAAACATGAAAAAAGTTCCTTTATATGTTTTGTAATTTTTGGTGATGAAATTTTGCAATTGTATCAGTATAATTTGAGATATACCCCAGATTGTAAGATTTGATTAGATTAAGATCATATTGAAATAGGGCAGAATTTAAAAATTTACCTTATTTTCTATAGGCCTTATATTGACCTAAATTTTGAATATGTTGTATCATTATGTATCTAGTTTATGTAGAAAAAAAGAATCAAGTGATTTGGATAAGTATATTTAGAGTTATTACTGTGAGAGTGTAACAAGGTTAGACTATCATACAAGAATAATAAGCTTAAATACCAGGTCTTTTTGCATGAAACATGACCATAGTTGCATACCATGCATGCAAAATCATTTTAACATTTTATAATAATATATGTATCAAATGTTAGGATATCAAAACATTGAGGAAGCCCAATAGAGAGGTCCAAACCTACCATAAAGGTTGGTCGCATCAAAGGTGAGTAAAAGCCATAATTAGATTCTAATGTATATGTGTAATGATTTTATGATATGGTTGTGTTCTATTTCATGTATGTAATTGAATTATGGCTTTTTACATGTGAATACAAGTCAAGGGAGCCTTATATGATCTTAATGATTACTTGGTATACCATTGTGAATGAACATTTGCATATAGAACTAAAATGGATGTTATGAGCGACTTACCAAACACTTGGAAAATGGACCAAGATGTCCAATTACGACACATGTTGTTGATCAAATGATTCATCTATTATATGCTAACCAATAAAAGCAAATGTCACTTGATTCACTTGAATTCTCGGGAGTAGTGTTTGCCTTGCAAGGACATGACAAAATCAATCTATTGCATTTGCACTTGCATTGTCAATTCTTATACTTGTAATATATCTTGATAATATTTGATTATTGGTTGTACCATAAAAATCTAATTATTATTTTTATTCATTAAGTCGTGACTCACCAAATCACAATTGTATTTTTCAAATACTGAAGCATAAGGTTTGGATGCTTTAAAGCATAAAGTCTTGCATGTAGATACATGATGCATAGGTTGTCGGCTGAATCCTAACTCTCTCTCTCTCTTTATGTCATGTACATGTACCTAGATAGGAATCAGTTTATGGTCACCAGCCTTAAACATTAGTTAACATATATGTACATTAAATACATGTTGGATTATATATGAATGATGAGTTAACCTTATGCATATGAATTTTTGGACATGTACATGACACAATCCATTTTGGATTTTTAGACATATACCTAAATAGGAATCAGTTTGTGGTCACTAGCCTTGAACATTAGTTAACATATATGTACATTAAATAAGTGTTGGATTGTGTATGAATGATGAGTTAACCTTTATGTATATAAATTTTTAGACATGAATTACATGCTTAATAAATGAAAATAGTTGTTAATAATCGATAAATGAAGATGGCTAGGGGTTCAACTTCACTTGATAACCTTCTTTTGGATCCCTAATCCTTGTCTAATTGGTTCATGCAACAAGTATTATTATCAAGTCACTAAGGTGGTCAATTAATCCCTTTTGAATAGAAGTGGACATGTAAGCACATGTTAGCTAAAGGTTCCTCAACTCAAAAGCCAAACATCATGCAATTGCCTTTTAATTCAAGACTCTAAAGATAACAATGGGTTGTTAAAGTTTCTCAACCAAATAACAAAGCAAGGGAATTATTGAAAGCTACATTTCATGGAAAGCACATCTTGATTATTGATTCATAAAACTAAGATAATTAATGGCCAGTTGATCAAATAATAAAGACTTAACAATTACTAATACCAATGATGCATGAAACCAAATAGATTTAAATTAAGAAACTCAAATGAAAGTTATACAAGATCCATTTACAACCCTAGCCAATGAAAGTCTAGTTCATGATGGAATAAAAATAAGAAAAGATAGCTCCAAGAATAGCCATGTACTTCTTCTTGATTGCTTGAATTCTTGCACCTTTTCTCCCTCAGAATTTGATGTAACCCTAGCTTGAACGATAAACCCTTCTTTTGGTTATCCTTTTATGCCCTAAATCTAACTTCTTTGTTTTTTCTTAAAAAGCCCTTTTCTCCTCTATTTGAATAAGAAACTTGAGTATCTCTAAAAGGAAAAATAATTCCTCTAGAATCAATATTCAACTTGAGGTTTACAACGACGTATGTTCATGAGCCTATCATGACATGGTTGTGTCATGATGTGATAACTTTTGCATTGCTGGCTTTTCAAGGCGTACAACCGTGTCCCATGACTTTGCGCTGCTAATAGTTGATGCCTTCTTAAGCTGCTTAGGCACATGACCATGTCTTTAAGTTGTGTCTTTCCAGAATATCCTGCCTCAACAAGTCTTCAAGGAACATTGCCATGTCTTCTAGCTGTGTTCCATCTTTTCTACTTTAATCTTCATTATTTCCTTCACTGTGTCCTACAAAACATCAATGCCCATGAATTAGATATGTTATCATGTAAAATTAGGGGTTGAAGCATGAGTTTAAGGGGAAAATACATCATCAAAACATGATTAATATAACACCAAACAAATTTTCCTAAACTTGAACTATTGCTTGTCCTCAGGCAATCCTTTTCTTACTAATGCATAATTCAATAACTCTTAGGTTAGACTTGAGTTTAGAAGTCTTAAAGACAATATTTATCTCAACTATAATAATGAATTTCCTTGATCAAGTTATTTCTCTCAAAATAATATAAAGTCCTCGACTAATCATATCTAATTTGTAATCAAACATTCACAATAAAGTGTGTGTGTGTGACTTGGCGTTATAGTTCATCATTAATTTGTTCCTCTCTCATAGTTACAACAAGTAAGACTCTACCTTGATTCCTAAGAACCACATATGACCATAAGCAAAACAAATTCACTACTTTCCACTAATGTAGAACTTAACAATGCAAAGATCATGATGTCTTTAATTAGCTTATAATATAAGGCTTTGGGTTAAGCTTCCATGGAATGTCAAGTCCAAAGGAAGAGAAATTTTTAAGATCTATACTAATAATGTAAAGTATGATGAAACACTTCATATGCATTGCCCATACTCATAAGGCATATATGCTACCCTTTTTGTTTTCCCTTGATGGCTTGATCTCTTTTTTTTTTTCTTTTTTTTTTTTTCATGATGCATATATAAGTGTGAATTTTCAAATATGCAACCCCCAAACTTGAATTGATCCTTATGGTGTAACATATAACAATGATCAAGCCCTTTTTCCAAAATTTTCAAATATGTTCATAAGCATATGAATGATCCAACACATCATCATATAACCATATCCTAGTTTTATTCTCTTGATAGGGGAGATAAAAGATTATTTAGACTATATAATTATAAGAAGGGCATTTAGACTACATGGTTGTAGTAAGAGTCATGGGTTAAAGAAAGAAAAGGCTTATTATACTCACAAGTGAGTATATATTAAGGTTTAAATGGATAACAAGGGATAATACATAAAACGTTTTAGATAAAGAAAAATGGGGCAATCAAAGAATGCCTTAATCATTTCCCTAAAATTGCCAAGTTCTAGGATTTCGCCTTGAAAGATATTTTAGCAAGTTCTAGCATATGTAGAGGTGTTCTCTGGCCTAAAGTGGTATGATTAGAAGATCACATAAACAAAATTCCTATTTTGACAAGTGTGGATAAATGTTCTACCATGCATAATCAATTATTGAATAAAAATATGATTATTAAGCTCACGATATTATCACAAGAGAAATTAGCCTAACCAAAGCCAAATAGTGATTATAAAATTTATTCATCAATTATTTTCCTTAAAACCGTAAACCAAAACTAATCACAAAAATCGCAAAATTGATAATATGCGCAAAAAGGGCTAATTGAAGACACAAAGGCAATAATACCATCAAGTGTAGGCATAAGTGAAATTTAAGAGTGGTTAAGTGAAAACTAGAAAAATTAAAAGCAATCCCCCCAAAAATAAATTTCATTGTTCCCAATGAATGAAAAATAAGAAGCAAAATGACGTGAAAGGAAACTTCCCTTGCACAATAGTAGGGAGGAAAGTACAAATTCAACAACAACTAAATAGCTCAAGTTAACTATAAAAAGAACCATTATCACACAAGTATGCATTAAAAAGAGACTAAGAAAGGAATAATACACATCACAATCCATAAAAATGCTTAAATAGAGCATAAAGCTCTTTTCAATCACAAGCCAAATGCATCATAAAATCAATTGGTGCAAACATAAGGAAATCCAAAGTACACACAAAAATAAAAAGTTTATTAAAACTGGAAAAGAAAGACATTAAACCAGATGAACAACATAATACAATCTGGGATGATCAATCCTTGGGCAGTGGCGATGGTGGAAATCCAATATGACTAAAGTAGGCTTGTATGCACCTATCGACAAATTTATGAGTCTAAGTGGGCAAGTTGATGGCGAATATCTTGCTCAAAAGCCACTTGGTGAATGTCCATGTGCTTTAAACACTACTCCATCCTCACTAGGATCTATTTCAATTAGCCCATGCAAGGTGGAGGTGAAAAATGAGCAAAAGTTTCCCCCATAGGTGGCTTTGAATCTTCAAGGCACTTTTCATCGCTCCTTTCAACTTGAGCTTTAGGAATAAGCATATACTAGTCCCCATCCTTCTTCACAATCCTAATCTTCATCATATTCTCATAGGTTAAAAGTATATCACCCGAAACTTTGGTAATGTGGGAGGTAGACGTAGGCTCGTAGGTACCTACGTGATGGGTAAGGATTGTCACAAATGCACTGACAAAAATTCCATTAAAATCTCTTTTAGCCATCCTTTCCATATCGTTTACTAACCATTAAACAGTGTTAATGGTGTGCTCACACCTCATGCACTTTAAAAATAATAATTCTATTTAGTTCACTACCTCGATACTCTCCCCTCTACCTTGATCCATGCGGTAAACAACCAGTGCATATACCATAAATAAGGCTTTTTAATCTTAAAAACCTTAGTAGACTGGGTTTTATAATAGGAATGCCCATCCAATAACTCTTATGCAACTTAGCAATCAAAGTCCTTAGGAAGCTTAATATAACCCACATTCATTAGTTGAAAAGTTTGGCAAATCTCATATAAATACAAGGTATTGGGCTTATTGAGTAGTTGAAAAGTTATGGCACTAAATGGGTAATACCCTTTTACCCTTTTTGTTTCCATATACAAACTAGATAAAAATTCCAAGGTTAACTCTCTATAAGTGAAAGTATAAAGGTTTACGAAATTCTCCCATTAAAGGATTTTGAGGTGCTCTTACACTTCATTAAGCAAACCCATATTGGCAAGAATTCCTATATCTATAAATTTGGTAGGAAAAATTGGACATTATAGAAGAGTAGCAAATTTAGTTGCATGTTCATTCTTGCTAAAGATGGGAGTAGAACCAAGAGGAGGAAGTGCTCTTGAAGACCCAAATCGATGCGTGGTAGTGGTCTTTTAGAGCTTACTCATGGTGGCAATCAAAATTGGAGGGGTTAAATAGGTGATTTGATAGAGTTTTGATGGTGGAATGGCTTGAATATGGGAAAATATAAAAAGTCATAGATCTTGGTCTAGGGTTTTGGAAAAGAATGAGAGGAAAAAAGAGAAGTGGCCATTTAAGTCAAAAGTTTCCAAGATTGCATGACCATGTCACATGGTCATGGTCGTACGATATAAAAAAGAATGGTTGGCTTGAGGACATAATAGTGCATGACTGTATCACGTTGTCTTGTATAGCTCATAAAATCTGGGTAATTAGTGAAACAAGGGTGCACGACCGTTCAAGGAAGCCATGCAATTGTGAAAGCCATTGGAAATGTGTTCAAAGGCTCTCTTTGATGACATGGTCATGTTTCAAGGTCATGCTACTTTCCAAAACTCCACTTTTCAAAGATTAATTATCCTAGTGATAATGAAGCTTACCCCTATTGAACATATACTCATCTCAACACTAAATACTCATGAAAATAAAAAGACAGAGGAATTTAATATAAAAACATAAGAAAAATATGCTAAAATCTAACAAAACACTAAGAACACAACTAAAAAGCACAAGGATCAATAGACAAAGCAATAAAAAGGTGGGAAAGAAGACCCCCCAAACTTAAGTGAGGCTTCAAGAGAGTAACAACTAAGATAACTAATGTGAACAAGATAATAAATCATTCAAAAAAAAAAAAAGTAAAAATAAAATGTAAGGGTTTGCCCCATAAACATGTTAGTTTAAGGTTTTTAGCTTAACCCTTGTGTTTAGCTTTCATATGGATGCACTTGGGAGATAAAGAGTCTTCCCTTGTTGTGTAAGCTTTTCTTCTTCATAATATTATTTTAACCACTATCCATTAACTTTGAATATCCCTCTGTTGGAGTTTTTGATCTCAATTGTGTCGTAAGAACAAACTTTAGTGATGAAAAACTGTCTCGATCACCTAGATTTGAATTTGCCTGAAAAGAACCACAACCTTGGGTTAAAAAGGAGCACTTTTTGTCCTTCCCTGAATCTTTTTTCAAAATATGACTATCATGCCACCTTTTAGTATTCTCCTCATAGATCTAATTATTCTCAGAGGCTTAATGACATAAATACTTGAGTTCATTGAGTTGGAGTTTTCTCTTCTCTCTAACAAGATCTAAATCAAAGTTGAGAAATTTGATCACCTAATAGGCCCGATGCTATAATTTAATTGGTAAGTGGCAAACTTTCCCAAATGCCAAACAGTAAATCAGTGTCTTGTAAACAATTTTATACATCCAAAGTGCATTAAGAAGCTTCAAGGACCAATCCTTCCTTAAAAAGTTGAATGTCTTCTAGAGGATATGCTTTGTTGCTTTATTAGATACCTCTACTTCACCACTCGTTTAAGAATGGTAGGGTGTTGCAATCTTGTGTGTTACTCCATACTTCTTGAACAATGACTCGAATTGTCGGTTGCAAAAGTGTGACCCCTTATTCTTTATAATTGTACACAATGCTCTAAAAGTTGTGAAGATATGCTTTTTTAAGAGCCGAAGCACTACTTTAGCATCATTAGCTGGGGTAGCTATGGCTTCATCCTGCTTGGACACATAGTCAACCACCATCAAAATATATTGATTCCCAAATGACTTAGGGAAGTGTCCTATAAAGTCAATTCCCTAAACGTTGAAAAGTTCTACCTTAATCATGGAATTTAATGCCATTTCATTCCTTTCCTCTTCACGAATATTAGAGGAGGCAATTTTTTATGACTTCAATCTTTGCTTGGTCCATCTCTTTCCCTTGGTTAAGATTTTATGCCCACACACAATGCCCTTTTGCATCATGAAATGGCACTTCTTCCAATTTAGCATGACGTTTATCTCTTCACATCTTTCTAAAGCCCTGGAAAGATTGGCCAAACAAACATCAAAGCTATCACCAAAAATAGAAAAATCATCCATAAATATTTCTACCATCCATTCTACCATTTACAATGCACCTTTGAAAAATGATTGGTATATTGCATAGGCCAAAGGGCATATGGCTATAAGCAAATGTACCATATGGGTATGTGAATGTTGTTTTCTTTTGATCCTTCAGTGCTATTTGAATTTGGTAATAGCCGGAATACCTATTTAAGAAGCAATAATACATATGACCTACAAGTCTTTCCAACATTTGACAAATAAAAAGTAAGCTAAAGTATCCTTACGGGTTGCAACATTTAGCCTCTTATAGTCAGTACATACTCTCCAACCTGTTAAGGTCCTAGGAAGGATAAGCTCATTATTTTCATTGGTTACAACTGTCATCCCTCCTTTCTTAGGAAATACTTAGATCAAACTAACCCATGGGTTATCCAAAATGGAGTAAATGATCCCCACATTTAACAATTTAACTACTTCCTTCCTAACCACCTCCTCATATTAGGCTTAAGCCGCCTTTGATGTTCAATAGTGGGTTTGTGATTATCTTTCATTAAAATTTTGTGCATACAAAAAGTAGGACTAACCCCTCTAATGTTCGCTATGGTCCATCCTAAGGCTTTAATCTTATTCCTTAACACCCTTAATAGTTTTTCTTCTTAGGTTTGGGTAAGCTCATTAAAAATGATGACTGAAAGGGTCTCATCACTCCCTAAGAATGCATATCTAAAGTGTGAATGTAGAGACTTAAGCCCAAGTTATGAGGGTTTAAGAATAAAAGATGGTGTTACCTTAAGATATTTCTCACAGTCTAAAGGCTCAATAGAAGAAAAAGAAAAAGCAGGATCATCATAAGTTTGTAAAGTTGGAATACTTACCTCTTCAGCATTTTCCCTTTTTTCTTCCTTAATGCTCGCTAAGGCCATTGTTTATGTTTTCAAAGTTTCCTCCTTTTCTCAAAAGACTTACTTAGTGCAATCTTTAATGACATTTATCCTCAAGCACCATTCATAGGCTTTTTCATTGCCTTGTATATATTCAAAACCACTTCTTCATGTCATACTTGTATGGTAAGGGTGCCTTCCCTGACATCAACCAAAGCACCATCGATTGCTAAGAACAATCACCTAAGAGTAAAGGGATCTCTCTATCCACCTTCATTTTAAGAACTATAAAATCCACCAGGATGATGAACTTATCAATTTTGATGAGCACATCTTCAACTATCCCTTTAGGATAAATGATGGAATGATCCGTTAGTTGGAGAGAGATCTTAGTGGGCTTTATTTCGCTAATACTTAATTTTTTAAGAATAGATAAAGAGATTAAAACTAATGCTAGATTTGATATCACAAAGAGCTTCTTTAAAAGAAACATGACCAATATCACAAGGTATAGTAAAAATCCTTGGATCTCTTCTTTTAGGAGGCAATTTATTAAGTAAGATCACACTACATTCCTTATTAGGGTGAGTCTTTCGCATACATTCCTTGTTAGGGTGACTCTTTTGCGTTCCTCTAATTTTTTTTTCTTTAAAAGTATGTCCTTCATAAACTTTGCATATTTTGGTATTTGGTCAAGTGCTTCCACAAATGGTATTTTGATTTCGATCTTTTTTAGTAGATCTAAAAATTTTGCAAATTGCTTGTCCATCGAATTTTGCTTGAGTCTTAAAGGGAAAGGAACATGAAGTACATATGGTTTTACCTTCTCTTTATGTTTGACCTCCAAAATGGTTTCTTCTTCTTTACCGATAGTCACTTCACCTTTTTCCTCTTTTTCTTCCCTAGGTTAAAGTTCCTTACCACTCCTTAAGGTGATGGCTTTCACATGGTCCCTTGGTTTAGTTTCAGAATTGCTAGTCAAGGCACGTTGGGATCTAAAGCTAAGGGTATTGGCTATTTGTCCCTCGTAGATCTCAAAGATGTAGATGAAAATGAGTGGTTTTTATTAGGTTGACCTATTTTAGCCTCCATTCTTTTCATGTTGTTCTAGCCTAGAATTATTGGAGGTTATGAATTTTTCTAAGAGGTTTTCTAGGCTTGATTTCTTTTCTTAAGGTTAGTAATTTGGTGGTTGGGGTTGAAAACCAAATGGTGCTTGGGTTTTAGGGTTAAGGGTGTTATTATTGGACCAATAGAAGTTTGGGTAATTATGACAACTCGAATTACAAGTGTTTGAGTATGGGTTATTAGGTTAATGATTAAAGTTCCCTAGATAGTTCACTTGCTCTTAGGCAAAAGGTTCCTCGCTTGGTAATCAATACTATTGTGCTCGCTTTCCTCATAAAATTCATATAATACTTGTAAGAAAGGAGAAGAAGGAACATTGCTACTCAAAACATTATCTTGTTTGGATAGAGTATATACCTGAGCTTGCAAGTTTTGGAAGACATCCATGTTGTGAACTTTCACTACTTCTTTGGCAAAGTCCTCTCATGGTCTTGGTAATTATTGTTTGCTATAATTTCAATCAACTCCTAGGCTGCATCAGTTGTTTTTATCTAATAAAGATCCCCCAGTTGTTATGTCTATAATGATTTTAATTTACCCAAAGAGTCTATTATAGAAGGTGTGCATAATTGACCACTTTGAAATTTAATGATTAGAGCATCGTCTTAAGAGATCCTTGAACCTTTCCCAAGCCTTATTCAAAGTTTTCCCATCTAATTAGCTAAAAGTTGTGTCCTCATTTCTAAGTCTAGCCACTTTCAATGGAGGGAAGTATTTTGCTAAGAAGGCTTGAGAGAGTTAATCCCAAGTAGTAATACTTCTAGCTTCCAAAGAATTAATCTATGCTTTAACTTTGTCATTAAGAGTGAATGTGAAAAGGCATAGTCTTACCTCATCTGCAGATATTCCATTTTGCTGAAAAGTGTCATAGATTTCTAAGAAATTAGCTATGTGCACATTTGGATCTTCAAGAGGCCATAGAATTGGAGTGTATTGGTAAGTATTTGAATGAATGCTAGCCTTATCTCAAAGGTGGGAGCATTAACAGTTGGTCGAGCAATAACCGACTGTAATCCTTCAAGAGGAGGTGTGGTAAAGTCTTTCAAAGGTTGGCCTCCTTAGTTTTCCATCTCTTGAATTTGTTGTTGCTTTCGTCTTCTTTTGTTTAAGGTGCATTTGATTTCTAGATTGGCAAGAAGCAAATTTTCTTCATTTTCTTGATTCTGAGTTCTAGTCAAACACCTAAAATAGAGAGATAAGAAACAAGGTTAAAGTAGAAGATAAAATTCTAAAGTAATACAAAAACATTAACTTAGTATTAAAGTCATCAATTGCCAGTAATGGCGCCAAAAACTAGATGAGGGATACATGCTATATGTAAAACCCTAAAGCTATAAATGCACAAGTCAGAAGTAATAAAGTGTGCTTTGAGAGTACGAATATCGTCCCTACGAGGATCGAGTTAAGTACTAATTATTATGCTTCTTATACTATCTAGAGAATAATAAAGAATGATGCTCATAATTGTAAATAAATAGAACAAAATAAAATACTAATACAAAAGAGAGATAATCAATAGATAAGGATGGTTAGGAGTTCAACTTCACTTGATAACCTTTTATTGCATCCCTAATCCTTGTCTAATTAGTTCATGCAACAAGTATCACTATCAAGCTACTAAAGTGGTCAGTTAATCCCTCTCGAGCAAAAATTGACATGCAAAAACGTGTTAGTTAAAGTTTTTACAACTTAAAACTCAAACATCATGCAATTGCCTCTTAATTCAAGATTCTAAAGATAACAATGGGTTGTTAAGGTTTCTCAACTCAATAATAAACCAACGAAATTATTGAAAGCTTTGTTTCATAAAAGCACATCATGATTGTCGATTCATAAAACTAAGATAATCGAAAGCCAACTTAACAAACAATAAAGCCATAACAATTGCTAATACCAGTGGTGCATGAAAGTTTAGTTCATGATGGAATAAAAAGAAGAAAAGAAAACAAATAAAATGACTCCAAGAACAACCATGAATTCTTGTTGATTGCATGAATCCTTGCACCTTCTTTCTGTCTAAATTTGATGTAACTGTAGCTTGAATGATAAACCTTTCTTTTGGTTATCCCCTCATGCCCTAAATCTAACTTCTTTTTATTCTTAAATAACCCTTTTATCCTCCCTTCAAATCAAAACACTTGAATATCTCCAAAATGAAAAAGAATTCCTCTCTAACTTGAGATTTATAATGGCATACAATTGTGTGCCTATCATGACACTATCATGTCATAATACGATAGCTTTTGCATTGTTCTCTTTTTAGGGTGCATTATCATGTCCTGTAGTTATGTGCTGCTAATAGTTGCTACCTTATTGAGTTGCTTTGGTGCATGACTATGTCTTTAAGTTATGTTTTTCTAAAATATCTTGCCTCAACAAGTCTTCAAGGGACATGACCATGTCTTATAGCTGTGTATGATCTTTTTCACTTTTATCTTCATTGTTTCCTTCACTTTGTCCTATAAAACATCAATACCCATTAATTAGATCCATTGTTAATTAAAATTAGGAGGTTAAAGCATGAGTTTAAAGGGAAAATATGAATTAAAACATGATGAATATAACACCAAATAGTAATAACTAGATCTTCATTTAGAAATGTATATAACAATCTTGCCTTTATTTTCCTCATTATGCCTAACACCATGTATGAGGACATTAGTGATAAGCATTGGTACTTACCATGCAAGAAGAAATCAATCAATTTGAAAGGAACAAGGTTTGGACCTTGATTCTAAGATTAAAGACCACTCCATAATTAGAACTAAGTGGGTGTTTAGAAATGAGCTAGATAAGCTTATAGCTATAATAAGGAATAAGGCTAGGTTTAGTGGCCAAAGATGGGACCAAGAGAAAGGTATATATATGATAAAACCTTTGGGCCAATTGTAAGGTTAGAAGCAATTAAAATCTTGCTTGCATATGTATCATTTAAGAATTTCAAACTCCTTCAAATGGATGCCAAGAATGCTTCCTTAAATGGATTTATAGAGGAGGAAGTCTACGTTGAAAAATTGCCAAATTTTGAAAGCCACATATTTCAAAGCCTTGTATGGATTAAAGCAAGCTCCTAGAGCTTGATTCAAAAGATTAAGTAATTTTCTTTTGGAAAAAAGTTTTTCAAAAGATTTAGTAGACACTACATTCTTTAATAAAAGGCATTATATCCTTATTGTTTAAATATATGTTAATGATATTAAATTTAATGCCACTAATGTTTGCTTGTAAGAAGATTTATCAAAAGTTATAAAATTCTATTTGAGACAAGTATGATGGAAGAACTCATTCTTTTTTTGAATTGCAAATCAAGTAAGGAAGGGAAGGAATCTTCATCAACCAAACTAAATATACCAAAGAGCTACTAAAAATATTTGGTATAGATACAAGCAACCCATGTAATACTCATATGAGCGCAAACATCGAACTTAACATGGATGAAAAAAGTAACGTAGTAGATCAAAAGCTCTTTAGATGTATGATTGAGAGCCTTTTGAATCTAACTTTTTTTAGACCTAATATTATGTTTAGTGTTTATCTTTGTGCTAGATATCAAGTAAATATTAAGGCATCATACTTGCATGCAGTCAAACATATTCTCAAATATTTGAATGGTATACTAAACTTAGGATTGTGGTATCCTAAGGGATCTTTATTTGATATAACAATATATTTTGATGTTGACTTTGTTAGATGTCCCTTAAATAGAAAGAGCACTTTAGGAACAAGTCATTTGCTAGGTCAATCCTTAATATCTTGGAGTAGCAAGCCACAAAATTTAATTACTCTTTCAATTTCTAGAGCAAAATATATTGCTATAGGTTTGTATTGTATATAAATTCTATGGATGAAATAATAACTTCTATATTACAATATAGTTAGTGATCATGTGGCTATCAAATGTGATAAGACTAGTGCCATTAACTTTAACCAAGAATTGCATTCATCATTCTAGAAGTAAGCATATAAATTAATCAAGAATCTCATTCAACATTCTAAAAGTATGCATACAACTTTTATGTTAGTGTTAGATGAAGACGAGACAACCGAAGAGGGGAGTGAATTAGGTTATAAACAAAAACACAAACAAACAATGCGGAAGCAACAAATACAAATCAACACAGAAATTTATAGTCGTTCAGCAATGTGCCTACTTCACTCCTTAAGCTTTCACTTAGACCTTTTCTATTATTTTTCTAGGCTCAAGAAAAACCATCCCATTTTCAAGCTCAAGGACAACCTTTACAACTACTCTCTTTTATAAGAAATTAGAGAGCCAACCCAAACCTTTGGTATTTTTCTAGGTACAATACCAATCTTTACAACCATTAGCAAGGATGGATCTAAGCAATGTCAATGTCTCTAAACTAGGTAGCAAATACACTTTTAGTGCTCAAGAAAATCTACTCTCAAAGAGTAACAAAAAATAATCCTCAGTCTACCAAAATACAAAGTAACACTAAAAGGTTTGCACAAGCAATTTGTTAGATGTTCTTTAGTTATTTTTACAAATGTTCTTCAAAGACTCTAACCTTTTTTTTTTTTTGCTTCAAAAATGCTCCTTATATAGCCAAAACTACAAAACTAGCCATTGAAGTATTTGAAGTTAAGTCTGATAGCTTTTCGCTAAAACTAGCTATTAGAAGTCACAACACTCGTTAATCCTAAACAACACCCATTGATCTTATAACGAATAATCCCAACACCCATTGTCAATCCTCCCACAGTCTTTGATCTCAACTTCAACACCTATTAGCTTATGATATGAACTTGGTGTTATGTTTTTCAAACTCTGCAAACATACATCAACGCCTGTCAAGGAATTTGCAATGCCCATTGGGGAGACCTTCAGCGTCTATAGAGAATAGGAAATAGCAGTTTCAAGGTATGAAGAGCATGGTTCATTCCAAGAGAACTTTTCAACACCTGTTGTGAATATGCAATGACCATTGCTAGGTCCAAAACAACGCTCGTTATGAAATCACAATGCCTGTGGCGAGGTCCAAAATGCATAACTCATATCTAAGCATTTGTCCAATACCTGTTGTGAGATTTTTAGCACCCGTTGAATGTTTAACGCTTGTTGTAAATCTTAAAAAGCCTAGTAGATGATCCAAAACAATTTAGGCACCTTCAAATGTTCTCCAATGCCTATTGTGAGTTGTCCAATGCCCATTGAATGTTCTTCAATGCCCATTGAGTTTGTCTACCCTCATATTATTCTTCAGGTATGTTTAAAGGATACACAAACATAAAAATACAAATATTAGAACTTCTCAATTTTTTGTCATTATTTTATTATCATTCAAAACACATGATTCAAAGCAGAGAGTAATATCAATGCCTTGGGATTACATGTTCTCCAAACGTTCTCGCCCTTTTTAAATGATGACAAAACTAAAATACTTTGATACCTAATATTTATAACTTAAAAACATAGAGGATACCAAACATTAAAACACACAAAGATGGATACCAAATAAATTCCAATTAAAGCATTTAATCATTCAATCAAAAGCATCCATACAAATTCTCCCTCTTTTTTGTCATCATGACAAAAGATATACTTAACATTCTTCCTTTTTTGTCAAAAACGAAAGAAAGATTCTCCCCTTAAAAATTTAGACCAACTTACTAAAAAACAAAGCAAACATCAACTCTCTCTATCTATATGCTTTCTTTTAAACAAATCTCCCAAGATATTCAAATAATAATACAGTTAACATATATGGGATCACATGTTCTCTTCAAGTGTTGAGAAAAGTAAGAAAGGGAGGGTAGTTACTAGAGATTCCTAAAATTTTTTTTAAAAAAAACTCAAACTGATGCCATTATTGGTTCATAATTTAAACTCCTCCTTAATAAAAGCATGTTAAACAAAAAGGAGGGATATAGCTCCACTCATCATTTCATTATCCATTTTGAGCAGAGGGTGAGGAGATTCCAATCTTGTAAATTAAACTTTCTTTGGCACTCATTTTCTTTTGGGTCTATTAGAGTAGTGGCATAAACATGTTCATCTCTTAATCTAGCATAATAAAAATATGCTTTATGGGCAAAATTTTCACAAAAAAGCAGTAGAAATGAATGCCTTTTTAAGCTCATTTGAAGAGCAAGTGTGAGGTGGCTTCCTTATACCTTTCCATTCTTAATATGCTAGTTTTATAAATAAAGGCATGATTTTCATTCGGCCTATGAGAGTATGAGTGTGAATGGTTAGAGTTACGCTTATGTAATTTTGATGTAGATAAGGGAGTTTTAGCTTTGGTAGAGGCTCTCACAAACTTTGGCTTAAAGGTAGATGGTTTAGAATGATCAAAGCCTAAGTCATGTCTATCTTTTGAAGCCTAAAATAAGATCAACATTTTCTTTTCCTTTTATAAGAGAGGTGAATGAATCCTTCAATGTTGAGATCTCTTTCATAAGATTCTCACTTTGAGAAGATATTATTTCATAAAAATTGTTTTCTTTGTTCAAAGCGTCATTTTCCTTTTATAATAGCTCAAAACATTTCTTTAGTTCCACCAATTTAGTTGTCAAAATTTTGTTTCTTTCAAAACTGTTATCATGATCATTGTTGGTGGATTTTAAGGCTGTAATAAGATTTTCAACAGTAAACATGTCTTCTAACTCTTTATCATCCTCATCTAAATCACTATCAAAAGAGCTAGGACATACCTATTTTAAAGATTTCTCCTCCAAGACCATAAGGCAGAGATTATTCTTTCTCTTCTTCTTATCCGTAGCTCTTCTTCATCTTCACTGGGTTTAGATGCACTAGAATGATACCAAGTGGCTTTATTGACTCTCTTCTTCTTCTTGTTCTTCTTCTCAGCTCTAGCTTTTGGACAATCTACTTTTATGCGTCTAAGCTTTTTATATCCATAACATTTCATCTACTCTAGCTTGCCTTTACCCTTCTTCTTTAACATCTTTTTGAATTTATTTATTAGAAGGGCTACCTGTCTTCATCTAGCTCTTCATCATCTGAGCTAAGGCATTTAGAGGTAGCTTTAAGTGTTATCCCAATCTTCTTCTTATTTGTATCCTTAGATGTGGATAAAGCACTTTATTCAGGCTTATCTCATAGTCGATGAGATTGCCCAAGAACTCAAGTGGCATGATCTTCAAGTCTTTTGAATCTTTGAGAGAGGTGACCTTGCTAAGCCACTCCTAGTCAAACACCTTAAAACATTCTTCATAAGTTCCTCATTGGTGAATATTTTCCTAAGAGCCTTTATTTCTATTATAATCTTAATGAATCGATCATACATTATTGAGATCATTTCATTAATCTTCATTAGGAAAGATTCATATGAGAAAATGAGGGTCTCTCTCTTGTTTTCTTTGACTTGATTTGATCCCTCATATGTGATCTCCAAGGCCTCCCAAATTTCCTTAGTAGTTGACTTCATTCTCACTTTGTTGTACTCATTTCTGCTTAAAGCACAAAAAAACATATGGATGATCTTGTCATTGTTGGAAACTTGTCTTTCTTTTCTTTATCAGACATATCATCAATGTGTTTTTCTATTTGAGTCCCATCAACAAATGTCTTCATTGGAGTGTATGGACCTTTCTCTATAATTCTCCATAGCTTAATGGATTCGATTTGAGAAAGTAGTACATTATGCTTTTCCAATACAGATGGTCCGTTCCATTGAAGAAGGGAGGTCTCACAATTGATTATCCTTCTGGTCCAAGCTCATTTTGGGTTGCCATGATTGTATACCTCTTGCAATTAAAAAGTGGTTAGGCTCTAATACTAATCATCGATTTTAGATGGTGAAAAGGCAACCCAATAAAGGGGTGAATTGGGTTGTAAACAAAAACATAAATAAATAATGCGAAAGCAATAAATACAAATCAACACAGAGATTTATAGTGGTTGAATAATATGCCTACTCCACTTTCTAAGCAGCTTTTACTTATGCCTTTTCTATTCTTTTACAAAGCTCAAGAAAAACATTTCTTTTTCTAGGCTAAGGAAGAACCTTCCCTTTTCTAAGTTCAAGGACAACCGTTACAACTACTTTTTTTTACAAAGAACAAGGGAGCCAATCCAATCCCTTGGTATTTTTCTAGGTACAATACCAACCTTTACAACCACTAGCAATGATAGATCTAAGTAGTGTCAATGACTCTTAGCTAGGTAGCAAATATACTTTTAACGCATAAGAAAATCTACTCTCAAAGAGTAACAAAAAACAATCCTCACTTTACCCAAATACAAAGCAACACCAAAAGGTTTACATAAGCAATTTGCTAGATGTTCTCTAATTGTTTTTATAAATGGTCTCTAACCCATTTTTAATCTTCAAAGATACTCCTTATATAGCCAAACCACAAAACTAGCAATTCGAGTAATGAAAGTTAAGTCTTACAACTTTTCTTCAAAACTAGCCATTAGAAGTGACAATACCCATTGATCTTTTAACGAATAGTCCCAATGCCCGTTGTCAATCTTCCTACGAACATTGATCTTAACTTCAATACCCATTGGCTCATGATCAATGCTTATTATTGATTTCCCAGAAAACATGAACTTGGTGCTCTATTTTTCAAACTCTGCAAACATGCATCAATGCCCATTGAGGAATTCACAATGACTATTGGGTAGAGCTTCAACACCTATTGAGAATATGCAGTGCCATTGCGAGGTCTAGAGAGCATGGTTCATTCCAGGTGCAACTTTCAACACCTATTATAAATATGCAATACTTATTGCTGGGTTTAGATCAACGTCCATGTTGTGGTCCGAAATGCATAACTCATATATAAGCATTTGTCCAATGCATGTTGTAAGATGTTCAACACCCGTTAAATGTTCAATGCCTGTTGGATGATCTAAAACACTTTGAGCACCTTCACATGTTCTCCAATGCGTGTTGCGACTTGTCCAATGCCCATTGATTGTTCACAATGCCTATTAAGAATCTCACAATGCTCGTTAAATGTTTTTCAATGTCCATTGAGTTTGTCTTGCCTTTTACTATTCTTTGGGTTTGTTTAAAGGAATCAAAAACACTAAAATACAAATATTAAAACTTCTCAAGTTTTTGTCATTGTTTTATTATAATTCAAAACACATCATTCAAACTAGAGAAGTAATATCAATGTCTTGGGATCACATGTTCTCTAAACATTCTCACTTTTGGCATAACATGTTGGGTATCATTTCATTAGAAATCATATGAACAATTGTGATATTGTACTTGAATTTATTGATACTAACCATAAACTGGTAGATATCTTCACTAAGGCTCTTTGTGATGAAAGGATACAATTCATCAAAAGGGAATTGAGGATGATTGGCATAATTACCTTATAAAATCTAAGATTTGACATAAGTACCTTATAAAATCTAAGATTGGTACATTCTAAACTTGCTTCTATTTGCTTGGCATATGATTATTATTTCAATATATGATATAAATATTTAATCCTGATAACTAAATCTTTTATACTAATTGACTAAAAGATTGGTTTGTGAGATATCATATTAATAAGTCCAATTCAATTAAGTTTATAATGCTCTTGATCATTGGATTTAATTGTCTCAAATTCATTAAATATTTTAAATCCTATAAAAGTGATTCTTTGATCACCTACACCTTCAATTGTCATTATGAGATTGAGAATATTTGTTGCATATGCCGAGTGAATATTACCTTACACTAAACAATGCTCCACAATTATTGTGAATTCTCTATAGTTGCTAGCAAAAGTTTTCCATGATTATGGTGAAATAAGCATCATTATTGGACAACTAAGTACAATTAATAATACAATGACATATTCAACATCAATTGTGATTTCTCCAACTCTTATGACTAGGATTTGCAATGGTCTTATGTGTAGCTATTTTTAAAACTTAGAGCTCAATCTTTTTTATTTTCAAAATCTCTCTCTCTCTCTCTCTCTTAATCTCTCATCCTCATATTTTTACATACAATCCTTTGATCCCTCATTAAAAATGCTATAATGGCTTTTAAAATTGATAATACTGACCACTCTCTTAATCTGCTAGCCTTACCTCTTAATGAGACAATAAGCGAGAAGATGTTTTGAGTATGGAAATTCTTAACAGGAAAGCTGATATGAACAAGGTTGGATTGATCCTTACCTATATGCTAAAGAATAGTTGCCCAAAATCTATCAAACAAAGTATTGGAGTTTTGATCTTCAAATCCTAACTAGACCTTTAGAAAAATTGTTTCTAGCAACTAAGTTATAAAGATTCAAAGTTGTGTTAACTCAAACCTTAAATCAACCAAGATAATTTAAGATCAGAATTAATATGTTTGTGAAATTAGTAAGCCTTAACAATCTCACCAAGTCCACTCAAGAAGAGAATTTAGTCTCACAAGTAAAATTGATAACAATAATAATATTGATTGAATGAATGAATGCCCTTTTGGTAAAATATGAGGGCTATTTATAGCCTTACAATGCTTAAGATTTAGTTTACATTCCCTAAAAAAATTCAATGCTTACAATGCTTAGGATTTAGTTTACATTCCCTAAAAAAATTCAATATTTCCTAATATAATAAGGAAAAAGACAATCCTAAACTAAATAGGAAAACTAAAGAAACATTATTATTGGTCAACAAGATTAGACTAAGATACTTTCCTAACTAAAGAAAAACTCTTCCTAAATAGCAAAGGAAAAGGATTCATCCTAATGAGGTAATCCTAATGGAATTAGGAAACATTGCCAACTAAGGAAATCTTGCAAGAACCTTTGACTTTGGGCTTTATTTCCTTGGTTACACAACTTGGGCTTCCTTTCACATGCCTTGAGGTTCTTTTTATATGCCTTAGCTGAATTGGGTTATGCTTAGGTGCTCTCCATAAGTTAGGATCCATTGTATTAAGTAAAGTTCTCTATTTCAAAAGTTTGAGCTCCCATTAGCTTTTAATTGGGCTTCATACATCCTTTGCTCTTCTTAGGCTAATCCAAGTGTAACTCCTTATTGCTTGAATGCTCCAATTACCTTCTTAAACTTTGTTAGCATTTCCCTTGTGATTAGGCCTGGAAGTTGATGTGGATCCTTTGCTAACGTACCTGGGCTATTTGCATCATTCCATCATTCCACAAGAGGATTCATCCTCGAATCAATACCTTCATCAAAATCAAAAGGAGATAAATCAACGACATTAAATGTAGCATTAAGATTATAATCACTAGGTAAGTATAACTTGTAAGCATTATCATTAACCCTCTCTAAGACTTGAAAATGTCCATCTTCCCTAGGGTCTAGCTTACTTTTTCTAAGGTTAGGAAACCTTTCTTTCCTAAAGTGTACCCAAACCTAATCACCCAGTTCAAATACCACTTTAACTCTATCCCTGTTTGTATTTTTAGTAACTTGCTCATTCCTCTTTTCAATATTCAAACACACCTTCTCATGTAATTGTTTAACAAATTTAGATTTCTTTTTACCTTCCATATCAACTTGCAAATTAGAAGGAATAGGAGGTAAATCTAAAGGACTCTATGGTATAAATCCAAAAACAATCTTAAAATGGCTATAATATGTAGAAGAATACACATTGTTATTATATGCAAATTCTATATGTGGTAAACATTCCTCCCAAGACTTCAAATTCTTTTTTATGAAAACTCTCAAAAGTTGCCCTAAAGTCCTATTTACATCCTTAGTTTGACCATTAGTTTGTAGGTGGCATGAAGTAAAAAATAACAATTTAGTCCCTAATTTGCCCCACAATGTTTTCCAAAAGAAACTAAAAAATTTTGTATCCATATCACTAACAATAGTTTTAGGCATACCATGTAACCTCATAATCTTTTTGAAAAACAAATTAGCTATGTTAATGGGATCATTAGTTTTGTCACATGCAATAAAATATGCCATTTTAGAAAATCTATCGACAACCACAAAAATAGAATTATTACCACATTTTGACCTAAGGAACCCCTAAACAAAATCTATAGATATATCAACCCAAGGTGAACTAGGAATAGGTAAAGGCATATAAAGACTATGCGATTTTGATTTAGATTTAACTTGTCTGCATACAACACATCTATCACACACTTTTTGAACATCAATTCGCATATTGGGCCAATAAAAGTGCTTATAAAAAACATCTAAAGTCTTTTAAACTCCAAAGTGACCCATAAATCCACCATTATGGGCTTCCTCAACTATCAATTCACGTAAGGAACTCTTAGGCACACAAAGTTTGTTATCTTTAACAATTAACCATCAAGCCTAAATAATCTATCAAAAGCACCCTTTTCATAATTTGCAAAGAAATCACAAAAATCTAAATCTCTAGCATATGATTCTTTGATATACTTTAAATTAAGAAATTTAACATCAAGAATAAAAAGAAGAGTATACCTTCAAGATAGTGAATCAACCACTATATTTTCCTTACCTTGTATATACTTTATGAGATATGAAAAAGACTCAATAAACTCACTCCACTTAACAAGTCTTTTGTTCAATTTCTATTGTCCTTTAAGGTATTTAAAAGATTCATGACCTGTATGAATGACAAATTCCTTAGGCCAAAGACAATGTTGCAATGTTTACAAAGCCCTCACCAAAGCATACATCTCTTTATCATAAGTTGGATATTTCAATGAAGGTCCATTAACTTTTTCACTAAAGTAAGCTATGGGCCTTCCTTCTTGCATTCAAATAGCTCCAATACACAAACCTGAGGCATCACATTCGTTTTCAAAAGTATTAGCAAAGTTAGGCAAAGCTAATAAAGATGCACTAGTTAATTTGGATTTCAATAAGTCGAAAGCATGTTGTTGCACCTTCGCCCATTTAAAACCAACACTCTTTTTGATAATTTCAATTATGGAAGCTGTAATAGTGCTAAAATCCTTTACAAACCTCCTATAAAAACTTATTAACCCATGAAAAGACCTTACCTCACTTATACTATATGGAATTGGCCATACCTTGATGACACTTACCTTTTCTTCATCAACTTCTATCCCATCTTTGGTAATAACAAAACCTAGAAAAACATGCTTAAAAGTATAAAAAGAACACTTTTTGAAGTTAATGTACAACTTTTCTTTTCGCAAAACTTCAAAAACTAACCTTACATGTTATAAATGCTCTTCTTTAGACTTAGAATAAACAAGAATGTCATTAAAATAAAGAAATACAAATTTTCCTAAGTATGCACGCAAGATATGGTTCATCAATCTCATGAAAGTACTATGGGCATTAGTTAGCCCAAAAGGCATACTAACCATTCATACAATCCATATTTAGTTTTAAAAGTTGTTTTCCATTCATCCCCTTCAAGCATCCTAATTTGATGACAACGACTTTTCAAATCAATTTTAGAAAACATGCATGCACCATGCAATTCATCTAACATGTCATTTAACCTAGGAATTAGATGCCTATACTTAATGGTTATCTTATTAATGGCCCTATAATCAACACACATACGCCAAGATCTATCCTTTTTAGGTACTAATAAAACAATAACAACACAAGGACTCATACTTTCCCTTACTAAGCCTTTTTCCATGAGCTCTTCTACTTGCCTTTGAAGCTTCTTTGTCTCCTCAGGGTTGCTTTTATAGGCTGGCCTATTTGGAATTTGAGAGCCCAAAATGAAATCAATTTGGTGCTCAATTCCTCTTAAGGGTGGCAATCCTTTGGGCACATCCTCGAGAAACAAATATGAAAAGTTATGTAATAAGGAAACAAAACCACTAGGAAGAATATTGGTTAGATCATCACTAAAAGAAAAACATGTTAGTTTCATATCTTTATACAAAAGCATAGTCATGGGTGCCTTGGCTAGCAAAGCTTTCCTCACATCCCTCTCTTTTGCAAATATAGTTTTTTTCACAGCCTCCCCTTTTTCATGCCCCTCACTTTTTTTTATGGGCATCCCCTCTTTGCTCTCCTTTTTCCCCTCTAATCTTATGCCCCTCTTTAGTTTTCTTACTATTCTCCTTTTATAGCATTACTTTTTCTTTTCCTTGGTTGAATGTGCTTTCTCTCTCTCTCATTACTTTTTGGTCCTTAAAAATTTATTGGGGTGTTAAAGAATACAAAACAATATGCTTGCCCCCAAAATCAAACTCATAAGTATTAAAGAACCCATCATGTTTGGCTCGCCTATCAAATTGCCATGGTTGACCTAAAAGTATATGGCTAGCTTGCATACGAATAACATCACAAAACACCTCATCCTTATATCTACTAATAGAAAACGATATCAAAACTTGCTTAGTGACTTTTATTTCTCCACTATCATTTAACCATTGCAAGTTATAAGGTTTAAGATGTTTCATGGTTAGTAAATTCAGCCTTTCAACAACATAGTTACTAGCCGCATTAGTGCAACTACCACCATCAATAATAGTAAGACATAAATTACCATTTATCATACACCTAGAATGAAAAATATTTTCCCTTTGAATTTGATCACCCTTAACTTGCACACTTAAAGAATGCCTAGCATAATAATATTCTTACTAGTTACCTCATTTGGATCCTCAAAATCATCATCACTAGAATCTTCCAATGAAGGCATCTCAGGGTCGGTTGTAGAGCCATCATCCTCATCATCACTTACTATCTCTCCATCATGCAAAACCATGGTCCTCTTGTTGGGGAAATTACGTGCCATATGTCCTCTTCCCTGACACTTAAAGCAAACAATTGAACTTGGCCTTTTAAGGGGTTTGACCTTAGCATTAAAGTTGGGCTTGCTCCTTCCTTCCTTTTTTGGTGGTTCGGTCTTGGGCCTATTATTGGGCTTGTCACCACTTTTCAACTTATTAGTCCAAGAAACTAAATTGAAATTAGGCTTAGAATGCTTACTTCTATACTGTCTTTCCACCATAATTGCAAGGTGATACAACTCCTTTAAAGTGTCATATTGCTTTAGCTCAACTTCATTAGTGATTTCTCTATTGAGACCGACAAGAAAACATGCCAAAGTCTACTCCATAGGCTCTTCAAGTTCTGCCCTTATCAAGGTGATTT
>CATIWR010112091.1:0-36663 GCA_949677035.1 Omphalea diandra
TCTCTCTCTTCTGGTGTCATATACATAGATGTGCATCAAGTAAATGTTTGATTGTGTGTAGGATGGATAAAACCTATATGCATATGTATTTTGAACATGAATGATATGAGTTATGTAAATGAAAATGGTCGTTACATAAAATTTGAATTTTTTGTATAATAATAGAATTTAATAATTTTAGTTCTTGAATCTCTATCCTTAAAGGATTGATACTTTACTCATTCTATAGTACTTGTCATGATCATGTACTTATAGATTTTACACAATAAAGGTAAATACTATCTCTCATATTTTAAAAATCTATGAGCTTTCGTTATGATAAAATATTAATTTAGAAAAGTTAGAGATAGCTTTCAATAGTTATTGAAAATATGGTTTTAATTCTTATTCTAATGATAACAAGCAATTGAGGTGTGTTAATGTATATTCAAGTGTTTCATGTGTGAATGTATTCCTCATTTCAAGCATTTCAAACCTATGATACTTCAAGACTTTTAGGAGCTAAATTAAAGCATCTATGACTTAAAGAAGGCAAACTGGACCTCCTCAGATTCTTCCACATCCTTAAAAGAAGAATTAAAATGAAGTTGAAAGCCTTGGTATGGGCTAAGAAAGCATGAAGAATCAAGCCAAGTTAATGGTAAGTAGACATAATATTTTGCACCTAGTTTATGTAAAGGGAAAGCCTAATAATGATAGTCAATAGAGAATTTTCTCTAGGACACCTAAAGAACTTGATTTATAAACATAAATACCTAACAATGAAAGGGAAATAAGACCTAAGCTTTGAACTAAGGGAAAAGCGACATGTTGAGGCTTACATACATTATGCATATACAAAGAAACCTCTACATGCACTATGTTGCTAAAATATACGCATGTGCAGGTAAGGTACGAATCTTACATATATATATATATAAATCTATCTAATCAAATAAAAGAGAAGATTTAAAACTTATTCAAAATTCTTTGACCTTATCCTCTTACTTGCACTATACATATATATACATGCACCACGTTTATATTTATACATGCCAAACACGTATAAAAACTCTATAACTAGAGGTAATTCTAGCCTTTTTTTTTTATCAATTTTCATTCAAATTTCACTCTTAAAGTTTCTTTAATAGTTTGGAAGTTGTTTTCCTTGACAATTTTCATCCTCTTTTTGGCATCTCTCCTAGGATTTGAAAGTTTATGAGCTTCTAGCTCTCAAAGTATCTCCTTACACACAAATTTGTTCGAAGAGAACATATAAAATCAAGTATTATATTTGAGGGCCCTACTTCTTTTTACATACCATTTTTATGATTTATGTCATCATAATGTTGAAATAATGTCAGTCATAGAAAGAAGATTAAGGAATGCATGCATGTTTCTATGATATGCATGCATGCCTATGACAATCACTTAATTATGCTTTACCATGCCATCATAATGTCAATTTAATTTCTTATATTATGCTTTATTATGTTATTATAATGCTTGTTTATATTTGCATAATGTTGTTTTCTTGTCGATATGATGTTTATGCTAGTTTAAGCATTTATGCTTTATTTATGTTGTTATAATGAATGTTAGTTTCTTCATTGTGTTGATATAATGCTAATTTAGATTATATATTATTGTTATTATTATTATTATTATTATTATTAGTAGTAGTAGTAGTAGTAGTAGTAGTAGTAGTAGTAGTAGTAGTAGTAGTAGTAGTAGTAGTAGTAGTAGTGGTACTAGTCGTAGTAATAGTATATGGGATTTATGCACATATAGAAAGGTCATTTAGAGAAACATCATATTAAAGCAAAACTAATGTAAGGTTGACCTATAGATTGGCTATCCTACAATATCTAACATCTTCCTCACAACATATTTAATGTCAAACTCAAATTTAAAAGAGAAATAAGGATATCAAGTTCATGTACATAAGGGTCTGACTATCACTTGTATCGTCTTAGTCATTAGATTGCTACTTCATAGTCTTTAAACTAGTATCCTAAAAGCTCTATGTTCCCTTGGATTATAATGGTTAGATAATAATGTCAATATCACAAACACTTAGAGTAGGATAAAATCCCTATTGATGTTTAAAAAATTATAAATAAAAAATGTAACTATAAAGCAATGACAAGCACATTCTAAGTTCACTTTCAAAGAAGTTATGGATTAACTTAATTTTCTTACCTATTTCAATATGTACGCCAAACTAAAAACTAGCATAAAATTATCCAAATTTAAATTTTATGCCTAAAAATTGAACTTAAACTAAACGGGGCATCATTGAAATTTATTTAATAAATCATAATTTTAACTTTCCTAAAACTAAAGTAAAGATTGATTAACATTCTAACTTGGTGACAATTAAATTGAAAATCTTAATTAAAATCCTCAATCAAATTGAAAACCTCAGTTAAAATCCTCAATTAAATTGAAACCTTAGTTAATTATTTAGCTAATCATTGGAAGGTTTAATTTATAATTAACAAACCTCAAAACTCAAAATTTGAAACACTCTCACTAAGCCTAAATAAGTTATGCTAATGTTCAGTTGCCTATTTAATTATTATAACATATACTATGCTTTGATGTGAAGTTAAATGCTAAATTAATGCTCCTAGTTATGAGAGCTTTGTTGGATCTAGCTTAGGAGCTTTTATAAACCAACCTTGTTTTGATGATTATAAACACATCTAAAAGTTAACTCTTGCTTGAGTTTGTGTGTACAATCTTGTAGGTACATCAATTTGTTGATCAAAGGTTTTAAAAAGAAGTGTTTTTTGGAAAACTTTAAGTATTCAAAGCCAATGAGTATTGTTGCATTTCAACAGGCATTGTGACTTCATCAATGGGCGTTGAAGATACTTAACAAGCATTGAAGTGAGATCTAAATATGAGTTAAACTTTTTGGACCCCTCAACCATCAAATCTCTCATTACACAACAAGTCTTGCTTGTTGAAAAATCTTGAGCTTCGCAAGCTAACCTTCTCAACGGGTGTTGCATTTTCACAATAGGTGTGGCTCATCCATACCTCAACAGGCAATGCATTTTCACAATAGGCATTGAACCAAATGACTCGATGTGAACAAAACCCTTAAAGTCTCAACACGGGCATTGGACTTATACCGATAGGCATTGGAAAAGCACCAGGCAAAGCTAGAGTTTCTAGACCCTCTAATGGGATATGCTCAATTGTTCAATAGGCATTAGGACACCTTTCAATAGGCATTGAACTAAAGCCAACAGTCATTGAAACACTATATAAAATCTAGAAAAATAGAACATCAAGTTCACATCCTCCTGGAGATTTTCAACGGGCATTGTCCATATCTCGATAGGAGTTAAAGATTAATTATAACATGCATTGAGAAGCTCCAACAGTTGTTGAAGGAATTATAGACAAAAAAATTGAAAAAGTCAAAAGAAGAATGTATAAACAAATCTCTATCTAATAGTTAGTTCCAATGGGTGTTTCAATAAAATCAACAATCGTTGAAGTTGTATTTTCACCCAACAATAAGCATACAGATTATCCAACAGGCATTGAATGACTACTTTTTGACATAGAGTGACAGCCTTCTTTCTAACGGCTAGTTCCACATCTCTACCTATAAAAAGACTCTTCCATAACAGAATTAAGTAGAAAAAAAGTGAAAAAATGATCAAAAACAAGTTTATTATATTTTGAAAACTATCTTTAACAAAACAAGGAGAAACAAATGTTATCTAGTTTCAAGGGAAGATCAATTGTCAATGCTTGCATAAGACTTCTCTCAAAACTCACCACTAAGTCAAGCATAATTAGTGAGTATGATCATTACTATTTATTGCTTGAGCGTCAATGTTCTTTCTTATCCTTAAATTGTGAATTCTTCAGAGAAAGGTTTTTGGTTTAGAAGATCTTTATAGATCTAAATCATTTTATGCAAGGTTTAAGGTAGTACATGTAAACTACTTTAGGAAATAGTTTTAGTAGCACTGGGAAGTATACTTACAATGGCTTAGTAGTGCCTAGAAACTACTAGTGTAAAGGTGATTTAAAACACCTGGATTCTATCTTGATAGTGAAAGTCTCTAGTGGAAGATTAGAGGATAGGACGTATGCAAGGTTGTGTTAAACCTCTATAATTGATTGTGTCTATTTCTCTTTATTTCCTCATATATCAGTCATTGGTTTTTATTTGTCATTACCTTATTCAACCCTCTTATAGGGCACTAAATGATAAAAATTGGTATCAAAGTTTGTCTCTCTATCAAAGCTTAAGTGTTTAGAGTAAAGAACATGGTAGATCATGAGGAATCACAATCAATCCACAAGCCACCATTCTTCAAAGGAGACGACTATGGGTATTAGAAGAACCATATGGAAATCTTTCTAGGCAGTGAAATCATAGATCTTTGGGGCATTGTCAAAGAGGGAAGAGAAGTTTCAACTAAATTAGTTGGGGATGTTCTTGTTCCCAAGCCCAAGAGTGAATAGACAGTAGAAGAAAAGAAGGAGAATCTTAAAATAGACAAGCCATACACATTCTTTTTTGTTCTATCCACAAATCTCAGCATTCAAAGCTGCAAATGTGCACATCAGTAAAGGAAATCTAGGACACTTTGCAGACCCATCATGAAGGCACCAAAGAAGTTAAAAAGAAAAAGATATAGATGCCTACTTATATATATATATATATATATATATATATATATATATATATATATATATATGAAACTTTTGTATACCAGCCTGGTGAGACTATAACTAAAATGTACAATAGGTTCATTGATAGTGTGGGAACTCTCAAAACTCTTGGGAAGTCCTACTCTAATAAAGATAAGGTTGCTAAGATCCTAAGAACTCTTCCCAAGGATAAATGGGAAGCTAAGAAGATAGTCATAAAGGAGGCTAACAAGCTGGAAGTCCTATCTCTGGATAAACTTATGGGAAAGCTTTTGGCTCATGAAATCACACTTAAAAAGACATCTAAAAGCTTTGGATGAGAAAGAAAAACTTGGCTTTAAAATCTTAAAAGGTACACTCTGAATCCCCCTCTTCTTTTTGCTTACTAACATCTTCTTCTAGTGATGATGAAAACAGGAATAAAGATGAACACATTGCCCTCATAACAAAGAAAGTAAAAATATTTTGTTTAAAGAGTAAAAGGATAAGGAGATATAAGAAGAAAAGTAGTAAGAGTCAACTCAGTTGCTATGGATTCTTCAATAAGAAAGGGAACATCAAGTCAGATTGTCCCAAGGTAAAGAAGAGCAAAGTTCCTATAAAGAAATACACCTCCAAGAAAGACAAGGAAGTGTATAAAGATACTTAAGACAATACAAGTGACTCTGAACCTGATGAGGAGGACACCAAGAAAGAGCTAGCCAATCTATGTCTCATAGCAATTGAGGAAATCTCAGATGAGTCCTTAAGTGATCATTCCTCCAACAACGATACTGATAGTGATGGTAAGAATGAAGTAAATCCTATTAACTCTTATTCTAGGGATGAACTATATTCTATTACCACCAAACTGACCATGAAAGTGGAGACTTTTAAGTCTAACACCTCTATTCTTAAGAAAGATAATAAATCCTTGAAGGATTATGCTAAAAGTTAAGAGATCTTAGCTAAAAAGGTTGAGTCTCTAGCTACTGAGAATTCTAAAGTTAGGGATAATCTCAACAAATTTACCAAAGGAAAGGAGAAACTAGACTCCGTCCTTGAAGTTCAAAGAAGCTCATCCATAAAACATGGATTAGGATATAATGTTTCTACCTCCACTTCTCCTTCCACTTCTAAGATAGTCTTTGTTAAGGCTAAGGAAGTTATCATGCCTAAACCTATGAGAATGCCTAAAGTTCCCATAAGGTGAAATGCCAAGACCAATAGCACAAAGACTAAGTCTAAGTTTATTCATACATAATTGAGACATACTCTTTTTAGAGCCAACTATGTCTATATGTATTACTTTGACAAGCTTAAGAGCCAAAGTCTCCAAAGACACTAAAATTAGCATACTTATGTATATAGGTTTACACGTTACATGAAAGCACCTCACATGAGAAAACACTATCAAACAATTAGCTCAGAGGAGTTACAAACCTCATAAACACTAAGTGCATGTTTTACCTAGAAATAGGACACTAGTGTATTTTAATGGTGAGTGCTTTTATTGTGGTGTTTATGGCCACATTGCCTATCATTGCCTTACTATAAGGCACGATGAGCAAATGGCTAGAACTAACGCTCTAGAACCTAAGAAGATTTGGGTTCCTAAGACTTGATCCTCTTTGTTTTATAGATATGCTTGAAATCCCAAGTTGGAAAGCAATAGTGGCATCTAGAAAGTGGATGTTCAAAGTACATGATATGAGAAAGGGAGTTTTTCATATAACTAGAGAAATCTGAAGGCCTTGGAAATGTATCATTCGGAGAGAATGGGAAAGCCAAAATCATTGGCATAAGTAAAGTTGGTAAGGGTGTTGACTCACCAATTCTTGATAAAGTTTTGCTTGTTAATGGAGTCAAATATAATTTGTTGAATGTAAGTCAGCTTTGTGATAAAGGCCTCAGAGTTATGTTTGAACCACAAGCTTGCTATGTGTCAAGAATGAGTGACAATAAAATCTTATTCATTGGTAGGAGAATTCATAACATTTATGTGATTGATTTAAATTCTCTTATTAACAATGATGCTAAGTGTCTAGTATCCATAGTAGGTGAAGGAAAAACTTAGCATAGAAGGCTAGGACATGCAAGCATGGAACTCCTTAATAAGCTAAAAAGGAAAAACTTGATTGAAGGACTGTCTGAAATCAAGTCTATAAAGAAAGGAGTTTGTGAAGCACATTAAAAAGGAAAACAGGTAAAATCTTCATTCAAAGATAAGAATATAGTAAGTTTATCTAGACCCTTGCAATTGCTTCATATGGACTTTTTTGGACCCACTAGAGTATCTAGCTTAGGAGGCATGCATTAGGCATTTGTCATTACAGATGATTACTCTAGGTATACTTAGGTGTTTTTCCTTCCTCATAAGGATTCTTGCTTTAATGCCTCTAATACCTTTACTAAGAGAATTCAAAACCAAAAGGATCTAAAGATCTCTTTTATTAGAAGTGACCATGGAGGAAAGCTTGAAAATGCAAAATTTTGTAGCTTTTGTGTTGAGTATGGTATCTCACACAACTTCTCTAATCCTAGAACACCATTATAGAATGGTGTAGTAGAAAGGAAGAAAAGAACTCTTCAAGAAATGGCTAAGACCATGTTAAATGAGTACAATCTTCCTAAATTCTTCTGGGTTGAAGCTATAAATACTTCTTGTTATATGTTAAATAGAGTATTGGTCAGACCCTTATTAAAGAAAACACCTTATGAGTTATGAAATAATAGAAAACCCAAGCATGCATATTTTAAAATCTTTGGTTGTAAGTGTTTGATTCTAAACAATAAAGAAAACCTTAGCAAATTTAACTCTAAATTCGAGGAAGGAATTTTCCTTGGATACTCTACTACCAGCAAAAGATATAGAGCCTTCAACAAGAGAATGCTTATTGTTGAAGAGTCTATGCATATAGTTTTTGATGAATTTGATCCTACTTCTTCAAGAAAAGAAGAATATATTGATGATCTTGCAGGTCCCATGAGTGAGCTGAATAATGGAAAAGAAGGGAAAAATGTGGATAAGCCATAAGAAATGAAGAGTGAGGAAAATTCATATCAACCTTTCCCTATTCCAAATAAAAAAGCAAACACAGCTGGAAAGGGATTGGGTCTTCAAGAAAGATCATCTAAGAGATCTCATCATAGGTGATCCATCAAGTCAAGTAATAACTAGATCATCATTAAGAAATGCATGTACTAATCTTGGTTTTGTTTCCCTTATTAAGCCTAAGACCATAAATGAGGTCGTAAAAGATGAGCATTGGGTTCTTGCTATGCAAGATGAACTTTGTTGGCCTAGGGCACCAAGAAGGGGAGCTGAATTGATGCTTAATTTAAAAAATAAAAAGAGGGTTAATGTGTTTAAGAAGATGAGTAAGAGAAGAAATAAGAGAAGAAAGAAATTGACACAATTGTTTATAATAGTTTGGGTGTTAACTAACCCTACGTCCACTCCCTAATTCTCTATAATTGGGTATTTCACTCAGCTCAATAGGTGTTTCCAAGCTAACACCAAACTTTTACAACTTGTGTTTATGGCTCACATAACAACCTTACACAATTTATTTTCTAAGCTTACACAAAAATCTCTTACAAGTGTTTTCAAGGCTCACACTAAAACCTCTCACAAGTGTTTTCAAGTCTTACACTAAACCTCTTACAGTGATGTTTATTGCTCACACCAAACAATCACAAACACATAAATGAGAATTGAAAGATTGAATAGCAAGTTGGCAAGAGATTGGTTGCAAATTAATAAATTCTCTCCATTTACATCTGTTTGGTAGAGTATTTATAGCTAATATCCACCAAAGAGATGTTGGACTAAAACTATCAACAAATCTCCAAGATGTGCCAAGTAGATTTAGCAGTAAATGCTTGTCAAGCAGAAGTCACGGTAGCTACTACCATTTTGTGGTTGTGAATTTCCAATTTCCATTATGGAGCCAAAAATTTTGATGGAAAGCCTCATTTATGTCTAACAGCTAATCTATATGTCAGTTGTCCATTGATTGTCCAGGAATATAGTCGTTGTGTTCTAACCACAATCAAAAGTCACTGTCACAAGATACCTAAGTCTTGGGCACAATTGAGACAGTGAATTCCTCTGTTTGGTGAGGAAGCTTCAACCTCTTAAGTTGTAGTCACTACCGAAATTTGCCCTCGTAATTTTTTATCTTTCAACAGACACTTGGGACACCTGGCACGCTGTGTTATGGCTTTGCTTCCCTCTATTGTCACTATGAAAGTCACGGTCGTAACCCTGGCACGACACTCACCACGAATTCCTCTACGACTAAGGTTTTGCAGTCTTTAGATGGTTCGCGGCAGTGAAATAGCCCACGAATTCCTCTGGCCTAGCTTCATCCTTTCTTGTGATTGATTCACGATCGCGATTTACCATACATACACCACAAATTTGGATGATCTTTACATTGTTGGAGATTTTGAATTTCATCCTACTTTCAATGAAAAATCTAACTTATAATCTGCAAAACAACACTTAATGAAAGTATTAAAGTTGATTAATCTCTATTGTCAAGATCAAAAGAGGTCCATGACTTAAGTTAAACCAACTTAGTCCAACAATCTCCTTTTTTTTTATTTTGACAACTTAGATTGATCCTAAAGGAAAATAAATGCATGAGTTTTAAAGTTGTAAAGCTGGAATGGTGAATGATTCAATGAATACTTAAAGGTTTCTAGACAAAGATCAAAGTGAAATTTTCTAAGTATGACTTCAATGCTCCCTCTCAACTTATGTTGTTTTCTTGCAAATTATTTCAATTTATGTTATTTTCTTGCAAATTATTTTCTCTCCCCCTTAGATTCTTTCTTGATTCTTTCTCTCCCCCTTAGATTCTTTCTTGATTCTTTCTCTCCCCCTTTAGCAACATCAAAAAGAGGGTTTATAAGGAAAAAGAACAAATGCATAACAAATAGATAAGTGTTCATAAGGAGCAAAAACATAAGAATTACAATCATAAAGGTAAATTCAATCAATCACATAAGACAAATAATTTCAAAAACAAACATCTTTATTTACTTATAAGCAATTAGTGGGATCAACAACTTTACCTTAATAAAACAAAGAGAAAATACAAAGAAATCTAATTCTAGAAGATTGGAGAATCATCATCATCTCCAAAATCATCTTCCTTATCATCGTTGCCTCCGCCTTTAGCTTCGTTGCCTTCCTTAACTTCTTCATTGCCTTCCTCTTCTGAGGTATCCTCATACTCAGCAAAATCAAAAAGATGGCAAGGGAGAACACCCAATTTCTTTTGCAAATCCACCATATCACTGTGAAGGTGGGAGATGAGAAAGAATCTCCTCTTCATCATTCTCATAATCTTGTCTAACTTGCGATTGATGGTGGCAAAAGATAGTTTGGTTTTGGGTTTGGGTTGAGGAGAAGGCACTGATAGGGTTCTTTCTTCAATGATGAGCCTCTTCCTTTTAGAGGCTTGAGATGTCTCCATCTTCTTGGCCCCAAAGGCACCCAGGGTATATGTATATATGTCTGAGTGTATGGCTTTGGCATTTATCAAGTAAATGAGGTCATGGAAGTTTTGAGAAGGGAGGAGTTTCTTAGTGAGGAGTTTTTCACTTTCCTCATTAAGAGCTCAAACAAAGTGGTAGATTATTGTCACATGCGATGGAATGAGGAATTGGCTATTTGGTTTAGTGCTCATATGGATTAATTGATCCACAAGATAATGACTGGTTTAGATAGGTTTGTTTTTAACAAGGCAGAACAAGAAGGTTAAATCCTTTTGAGACACTTTCCCATTACCATCACCTCTAGCATTTACAGAAAAGGAGATGATACGATGGAATATCCAAAAAGGGAGGTTTTTGATGTATTTGGCTAGGGAAGTTTTTGGGTCATGTTAGGTCTCAATTGAAATTTCATACCAAAACTCATAATAGAATACGTCAAGTGCAGAGATAATGAATGGGATATTTTCTCCAACTTAAAGGTTAAAGTGGTTTGACAATTGCTTAAAAGTAATAAAATAAGGATCCCCGAAAGCACGAAATACTAACCCATATTGTCCGGCTCATGATTTTGCTTTACGATTTAGTGTCACTATGCACAAGAATTCCCTTACGACTTCCTAATAATCGAGTTCATCCTGAAAGATGAACTCGTTCCATCCTAAGTTGGAGAGGAATGGTTGTATCTCATTATTGGTCCTAATGGTCTCCAGTAGAAAGGTAGATGGTATTTTGTTTGGGAGGATGATTTTGGAAGAGTTGGCTTTGAAACGTTCCTTCTCCTCTTTTGTGATTCCTTTCATAAGATGAAGGGCTGGAGGTGCAAATGGTTAGGCTACTACCTTGCCCTTGTATGCCCTAGAAATCTTCTTATGAGCCATTGAGAAAGTAGAGAGATTTGGAGAATTTAACGAATGTGAAAAGAGATAATTGATTTGGAGTAGAATGAAGTGATAAAAATCATTATTTTGGGGGTTTATATAGTCATTTGAAGGGTGTGAAAATGGCTACAAACGGCTAGAATTGGAGTAATGAAGAGTTGGAAATGGTTGGTAGTCAAATCACTTAATTGTATGGCAATTACTAGAATTTACGATCGCTAAATCCATAGTCGTGACTACTAATTCTGAAAAATGTGAGTAACAGACCAAAAATACTTGGAAATCAGCGCATATAACTGTCAAAATTTTGAATTTTTTACTGAATTTGTGATGGAGAGCAAAATTCACAACTGCAAATTGACACTTGTCAGACGGGTGATATGAACTTTTAATTTGCGACCGTGAGTCAAGGATAGCAACTGCAAATTATAAGGCAAGAAGGATAATCATGAAAAAGCAAATTTTGACGATACAAGTTGTGATCCACTTATTTTATTGGTGCTTAATTTATGCAATTTGACATAAAAAAGCACAATTGCATGTAAATTTAAGACAACCAAAGATAAATATCACATACAACCAAGCATATAGCAATCAAATAAAAGATCAAGCTTTTCACTTTAGGGAGCTTCCATCAAGCATTCCCAATTCTCTCTTAATGAAGTTCAATCTTTCTTCATTTAGAGGTTTAGTGAAAATATCCACAAGTTGATGAGTTGCATCTATAAATTCTAACTCAACATCACCATTTTGGACATGATCTCTAAGAAAATGATGTCTAATGCCTATGTGTTTGCTCCTAGAGTTTTGGATGAGATTCTTAGAGAGATTAATTGCATTAGTGCTATCACATTTGATAGGAATGTGATCAACAACCTTTTCGTAATCCTTTAATTGTTGTTTCATCTAAAGCACTTAGGTACAATAACAACCCGTAGCTACATACTCAGCTTCGGCAGTGGATAAGGCAACTAAAACTTGCTTCTTACTAAACCAAGACACTAAGCATTCTCCTATAAATTGGCAAGTTCCATAAGTACTTTTTCTATCTATAAGACTACCAGCGTAATCCTCATTCGAGTAGCCTATGAGACTAAAAGATGAATCCTTAAGATACCATAGTCCTAAGTGTAATCTGCCATACAAATATTTGAAAATTCTTTTGATAACATTAAAATGTGATTCTTTGGGAGAGGATTGAAATCTAGCACACATACATACTAAACATAATGTCAAGTCTTTAAGTAGTAAGATAAAGTAGAGAACCGATCATACCTTGATATCTTTTTTCATCAACTATCTTACCCAATTCATCTTTGTCCAGTTTGATGGTACCACTTATGGGTGTTTTTGCTACTTTGTATCCATCCATGTTAAACTTCTTGAGTATGTCCTTTGTGTATTTGGCTTGGTTAATGAAGATCCCTTCTTTGGTTTGCTTGATTTGTAGACCAAGGAAAACCTTGAGTTCTCCCATCATGCTCATTTCAAATTCCCTAGTCATACACTTAGCAAACTCCTCACAAAGAGATTCATTAGTAGCACCAAAAATGATATCATCAACATAAATTTATACTATAAGTGTATCATGTTTGTGCCTTTTTACAAATAAGGTAGTGTCTACCTTTCCCTTTCAAAATCATTTTTCAAAAGAAATAAACTAAGCCTTTTATACCAAGTTCTTGGTGCTTGTTTCAACCCATATAAGGCTCTATTCAATTTAAAAACATAATTTGGAAAACTATGTGATTCAAAACCAGGACGTTGTTCAACATAAACTTCCTCCTCAATAACCCTATTTAGAAAAGCACTTTTGACATCCATTTGAAGAAGTTTAAAATTCATATGACATGTATAGCTAAAAGAATCCTAATGGCCTCTAACCTTGCAACAAGGGCATAGGTTTCATCATAGTCTATACCTTCCTCTTGGTTGTAACCTCTTACAACCAATCTAGCTTTATTCCTAGTTGTGAATCCTTGCTAATCTAACTTGTTTCTAAACACCCATTTGTAACCTATAATTAGGTGTTCCTTATGCCTAGGAACAAGTTCTCATACATTGTTTCTCTCGAATTGGTTGAGTTCCTCTTGCATACCAAACCCAACTTTCATCATCAAACGCCTCATCAATTGATTTTGGCTCAAATTAAGAAACAAAGGCAAGGTTATTAACTAAAAGATTAAGTTAAGATCTAGTACTTACACCTTTTGAAGTATCACTAATAATTAAGTCTTTAGGGTGATGCTTGGAGAATCTTCAATCCTTGGGAAGATCTTGACTTGGCAATGCTTCTTGTTGATGTTGTGGTTCCTTATCTACTCTTGATGATTCACTTTTATCTTTGTCTTTGTCTTCCTCTCTTGTAGCGTGCTCTAATTCTAATTTTTCAAAGTCACCTACAAGATCATCAATAAAAGAACATTTCCCTAAATCAAGCTTATTAGATTCATCAAAAACAACATTCATAGACTCTTCAACAACCATAGAACTTTTGTTAAAAACTTTATAGGCTTTGCTAGAGGTGGAAATAGCCTAAGAATATCCCCTTATTAGTTTTTGAGTCAAATTTCCCAAGATTATCCTTGGTATTCAATATATAGCACTTGCATCCAAATACTCTTAGGAATGATATTTTGGGTTTTCTACCATTCCATAGCTCATAAGATGTTTTATTAAGAATGGGTCATTTAAAAACTCTATTTGCAATATAACACGAAGTATTAAGGGCTTCGAGCTAAACGTAATTTGGTAAAGAATACTTATTGAGCATAGTTCTAGACATTTCTACTAGTGTTCTATTTTTCCTCTCTATAACACCATTTTGTTGTGGTGTTCTATGGATTGAAAAATTATGAAAATCCCATTCACTAAACAATAAGATTCAAAAGCTTCATTTTGAAATTCCTTTCCATGGTCACTTCTTATAAAAGAAATAAAGTAACCCTTTTTCTTTTTAAATTCTTTTTGCAAAACTTTTGAAGGCATCAAAGGTTTCATATTTATGAGCTAGAAAGGATACCCAAGTAAACCTATAATAGTCATCAACTAGGACTAGTGCATAATGTTTTCCACCTAAACTAGCACTCCTAATAGGTCCTATCAAGTCCATATGAATTAGTTAAAGAGGTTTAAATATACTTACAATATTTTTAGTTTTGAAGGAAGATTGATGTTGTCTCCCCATTTAGCAAGGATCACATGTCTTGTCTTTTGAGAAACTTAGCTTGGGAAGACCTTCTCCTAGTTTTCCTTTAGATAAAAGCTTTGTAAGAGCTTCATGCTAGCATGAAGCTCTTACAAAGCTTATGTCCAAGTATTTTATGCCATAGCTAAGCTTTATTATTAAGAGACTTAAGGCACTTAAAAGATTGGTTAACCAAATTGTCTAAGTCAATTGAGTAGGTATTGTCTTTCCTTTCACCTTTGAAAACAACCTTTTTATCCATTAATGTGGTAACTCGGCATTCTCTAGGGTTAAAGGTGACTTTATTACCTTTGTCACACAATTGACTTACACTTAACAAATTATGTTGCAAGCCATAAACTAATAAAACATCATTAATTAAAGAGCAACCATTCTTATATTTGCTCTAATTTTGAGCATTTTCTCTTGTAAGTCTTCATTTGTGACTTATATTTGTCACATCTTATTGTAAGAGCTTCTAGAAGCTCTTTATGTACATCATCTAAATTGTCATAATCAGAATGAGAATGAGATAAAGTTCTAACCTCATTAGGAGAATCTTCTTGAGCCATGAAGCATATGTTAGCAATCTCCTCATCTTCCTCATCCTCACTTGAGCCATCATCCCAAGTGACTTTGAAGCTCTTTCTTTTCTCTTTGTCCCCTCTCTTCTTCTTCTTTAACTTTGAACAATCATACTTAATGTGGCCTTGCTTGCCACACTCATAACAAGTGACTTCGATTGTTCTCTCTTTGGGATTAAGAGTAGCTTTCTTGAAGTTCATTCTTTCTTTTCTTCTTCTAATAAGCTCTTTAGTCCTTTTAGAGAGCATTGCTAGTTCGTCTTCCTCCTTGTCACTTTCTTCTTCACTTGAAGTAACCTTCACTTCTTTCTCTTTAGATGTAGACTTAAATGTTAGGGTCTTCCTTTCTTGCTTTTTAGATTTTTCTCTTTTGCCCTTCATTTTCTTCATTTCCTCATCTTTCTTTAAGGCCAACTCATGAGTTAAGAGTTTGCCTATCAAGACATCCATTGGTACCTTCGCTATTTCTAGGTTGGATTCTTGGATAGTATACACTCTAGCACTAAATTTCTCAAGAGAAAAAGATTTTAGAATTTTAGAGTTTACCTTATGATTTGTAAGAATCCTACCAAACTTCTTCATGTTGGTGACGATTGATATGAGTTTATTGGTCATGTTGGAGATGTTCTCGTCCTCCTTCAACATGAATAACTCCCACTCAGTCACATACATCTCTAGTCTGTTGGATTTTACCAAGGTGGTGTCTTCATGATAGTTCTCCAATGCTTTCCAAATCCCATAGGCAGTGTGGCAATGTTGTACCCTTCCAATTTCTTCTCTTGAGAGAGAGCTTAGAAGGATTGTCATGGCTCTCTTATTCTTGCCATTGGATCTTCTATGTACTTCAACCCATTCTTCTCTAGGGAATAGTTTTTCACTCTCATCCACCACTTTGGTAGGTGGCTTCCATTCTTAAACAATAACATCCCATAGATCCACCACATTCGTATCTAGATAGATCTCTATCCTATACTTCCAATGAGTATAGTCAGCTCCATCAAAATAAGGCTTAAGGTGTGAGTGGATTCCTTCTTGTGCCATTAATCTTTACTCACTCAATTAAGGTTTTTAGTGAGACTTGGCTATGATACCACTTATTGGCCTAGGGCACTAAGAAGGGGAGGCTGAATTGGTGCTTAATTTAAAAAATAAAAAGAGGGTTAATGTGTTTAAAAAGATGAGTAGGAGAAGAAAGAAATTCACACAAGTGTTTATAGTGATTCGGGTGTTAATTAACCCTACCTCTACTCCCTAATTCTCTATAATTGGGTATTTCACTCAATTCAATAGGTGTTTCCAAGCTGACACCAAACTTTTATAACTTGTGTTTATGGCTCACACAATAACCTTACACCTTGCATTTTCTAGGCTCACACAAAAATCTCTTACAAGTGTTTTTAAGGCTCACACTAAAACCTCTCATAAGTGTTATCAAGGCTCATACTAAAACCTCTTACAGTGGTGTTTATTGCTCACACCAAATAATCACAAACACATAAATGAGAATTGAAAGATTGAGTAGCAAGTTAGCAAGAGATTGGTTACAAATTAATGAATTTTCTTTCATTTACAACTGTTTGATAGAGTATTTATAGCTCATATCCACCAAAGAGATGTTGGACTAAAACTATCAATAAATCTCCAAGATGTGCTAGGCAAATTTAGCTTTAATGGCTACACTGATAAAGAAGTATATGTTGAACAACCCCCTAGTTTTGAAAGTCATGGCATTCTTTACCATGTGTTCAAGCTCACCAAAGTTTATATGGCTTGAAATAAGCTTCAAGAGCTTGGTATGAAAGGTTGATCAACTTTCTTATAAATAAATGGTTTTCCAAAAGGTTGGTAGACACAACACTTATTTTCTAAAAAGAGGAATAGAGACTTATTGCTTTTGCAAATATATATAGATGATTGAGATGAGTATGATGGAAGAACTCAAGTTCTTTCTTAGATTGTAAATCAAACAATAAAAGGAAGGAATCTTCATCATCCAAGCTAAATACATAAGAAAACTAATCAAAAGATTTTGCATGGAGAACAACAAACCTTGTAAAAGTCTAATGAGCACCAACATCAAACTAAGCACAGATGAACATGGTAAGGTTATAAATCAAGAGTTGTATAGAGGAATGATTGGCAGTCTTCTCTATCTAATTGCATCTAGGCCTGATATCATGTTTAGTGTGTGCTTATGTGCAATATATCAGTCTAATCCTAATGAGTCTCAATTGCATGATGTAAAACACATACTTATACCTTAATGGTACTCCCAAAGACTTTGGTATCCTAAGAGTTCTTCATTTAAGTTAAATGCAATTTCAGATGTTGATTTTGCTCGATGTACCATAAAGAGAAAAAGCACTTTAGGCACATGTCAATTACTAGGTGAATTTTTAGTGTCTTGGAGTAGCAAAAAGCAAAATTCAGTTGCTTTGTCTATAGCTACAGCTGAGTATGTAGCAGCAGGTCTTTGTTGTCCTCAAATCCTATAGATGAAGTAATAACTTCTTGACTACAAGATTATTGTAAATCAAGTGGCCATCAAATGTGATAACACTAATGCCATCAACTTATCTAGGAATCCCATTTGGCATTCTAGGATTAAGCATATAGATGTAAGACATCATTTTCTAAGGGATCATGTTAATAATGGTGATATTATGTTAGAATTTATTGATACTAACCATCAATTAGTAGATATTTTTACTAAATCTCTTTGTGATGAAAGGATGCAATTCATCAAAAAAGAACTTAAACCGATTGATGGAGGTACATTGAGTTAACATCAATAGGTTCTTCTCTTTCACCCTTATTAATTCATGCATAATCTTTATTATTTGATTGTTGAAGTATTATATGAATTGATTTCAATTAAAGTCTTTAGATTCTATAAGCTAAAGATTTTGATTTTGTTTTGCCTTAATCAAATGTCCCTTTATTAATTAAATTCATGACTATCATTGAATTTGATTAATAATTTACATCAACTTAGTTTTGAAAATGTTTGCTCATTTGAAAATTTTATTTTGAACTCGTTTTTGCCTTAGAAAACATGGCAACAACCGTTACGAATATTCCAACAACCTTTGTCTTGTTTGTAATTTGCAAGCTACATTTTTGTATACCCCCACAATCATTGTACATTTCCAACGGCCATTGTTCTTCACCCAATGGGTGTTGCGAGCAATAGCCATCGTTGAATGAAGAGCACATGCTTGATCTAGCTAATGGTCATATCCAACAGTAGTTGTTTCATTCACAACAGCCATTGAACACTTCCAACAGTCATATTTTTTAAAGAAACATGAATCTCTTCAAACTCCTATATATACCCCAAAAACCCTAAGTTAGTTTACTTTAGCTTTCTTTGTGCTTTTGCTCTTTCCCTCTTTCTATATCTCTTTGCTTTTATTATTTCCTTTGTTTGTCACTTGCATCATTCATCAAACACCAAACCTAATTGCACCCAAAAGTGAAATAACTAGAAGATAAACAACCTTCCAGGAAAAACTCACAACCTCTTACTTTAGTTCAAAAACTGAAGAAAACCTGGCCTCGATGATTGCTCAATAGAAGAAATGGTCTAGTAAACCTTCATTTGTTCCTTTATCCTTAAAGAAGGCCAAGGCAGTTCTAAAATCAAAGGGGAAGGGAAAAGAGATAGAAACAGAGCAACCTCCACTCATTGTCTAGAAATTTCATCTAAAGCAGATAAGGAAAAAGAATTAGCACTAAAACTTCTCAACAGACATCGAGGGGGAGGGAAAAGTCTTTAAATGGATGAATATTCAAAGGTATGGTTTGGCAGAGTATATAAATGAGCTAATGATAGGGATAGGGTGGGAAACTATTATATCACATCAAAGAGCCTTCCTATTTGGAGCTGACAATTAAGTTCTTGACTATTTTAAAGGTTTTAGGAGGAGATTGTCATGGATATGCATAAGAGGAGAACATTAACTTTAGATTCTTTGGGAAGAAGTACACTCTAAGGCCAAGTGAGTTGGCTAAATGTTTTGATGCTTCTACTATTAGAATAACAAAGCATCCAAGCGGATATGAACTAATTCTGGAAATCCATCACAGACGGAAAATGCAACTACAACAGTAATAATAGCAAGGCATCGAAGATTAAAAGCCAAGCCTTAAGGATTGCACATCGATTTATAACTTGGAACATCAATGGCAGAGCCTAATCAAATAGTAATTACACCATCACAGACCTCTTTTATCTTTGGTGCATGAAAAACAAACAAAGGATAAACACTTCATTGTTCTTGGAGTAAAGAAATGACAGTCAAATGGACAAGGCAAATGAGTTTGTGATGGAGTATTACATCACTCAAACTGCCAAGTTTGTAAATGTCATGCCCTCAACTGAAGATAAACTTGAAGCAAGGAACATTGTGTTGGAGAAAGTGTCACGCAATGAGTTCATTAATGAAAAGATGTTACTAAGTATGAGGATTCTTCAAAGGCTCAACTTAGGCCTAATAAAGAAAATTCCAGAGGAAGGAGAAGCCCCTGGACCAGACTTAGGTGATGATGAAGTTGAGGAAGCCATTCGAGTAGGCATTGCAGTTGTGGAAGAGACAGGTACAACTGTTCTTGCTCCTACTCCTGTTACTGTTCTCATAGAATTTTGAGAAAAAAGTCCTTGACCAACTTGCCATAATTACAAATACTATTTAAAAGATTAAATCCTCCACCATCTCCCTTCATCAAAAGGTTCACAAACTTTAAAGGGATATGAAGGATGTCAACCAAACCCTAGACAAGATAGTTGAAGGACTCAACTTGTAACCTGGAACACCAATTACCCTAGCAGAATTAGAGGTAGTAGCTAAGCCTAAGGACAAGCCTTAGAACCAATCTCTAGGACTCTCACCCTCATTCATCTTCATGTGCATATTTTTTCATTGTTTCAATTATGTTATCTTTTGCTTTTCAAAGTGTTGATGTAAAAGACAACATCTCTTTAATGAATATAAGTATTTTTCTCAACAATTGTTTGTTCTTACTTAAATTATCTTTATTATTTATTTATCTTGTATTGCTTTTTGATAATGACAAAAGGGGGAGAAATAACCAAGTATGAGATACAAAGTATGAGAATAGTGAGGAGTGAAAATAAAAATGCAAGAACTAAGTATGAGATATAGCCAAGTAAAATTCATTTTATAACTTAGTTTGTATGATTTCGTTTTGCAAAATCTTGGCATGAATAATTTGTTATAATACTTTATAATCAATGAAACTAAGGGGGAGCTAATGATCAATTATAACTTATGCATTTGTTCATTATATGATGTACATTTATTGCAAGGATTATTTAACCTTTAATAGATTGTTTGTCATCATAAAAAAGGAGGAGATTTGATGATTACAAACACATCTAAAAACTAACTCTTATTTGAGTTTGTGCGTAAGATCTTGTAGGTTATTGATCAAAGGCTTTAAAAAGAAGTGTTTCTGGAAAAATTCTAAGTATTCAAAGCCAATAGGTGTTGTTGCGTTTCAACAAGCAATGTGATATTATCAACGAGTGTTAAAGATACTCAAGAACCATTGAAGTGACATTCAAATATGAGCTAAGGTTTATGGACCCCTCAACCATCAACTCTCTTATTGCATAATAAGCATTGCATGTTGAAAACTCTTGAGCTTCGCAAGCTAACCTTCCTAACGAGCATTGCATTTTCGTAATGGGTATGGTTCATCAATACTTCAATAGACATTGGACCAAATGACTCAATGTGAACAGAACCCTTGAAGTCTCAACACAAGCATTAGACTTATACTAACAGGCATTGGAAAAGGACCCAAGCAGAGCTAGAGCTTTTAGACCATTTAATGAGAGATGCTCAAATGTTCAACAAGCATTAGGACACCTTTCAATAGGCATTGAACCAAAGTCAATAGCCATTGAAATGATGTACAAAATCTTGAAAAATAGAGCATCAAGTTTACATCTTCCTGGAGATTTTCGATGGGCATTGTCCATATCCCAACAGGAGTTGAAATTTAATTCCAACAGTCATTACAGGATTTGGTGACTAAAAAAATTAAGAAAGTCAGAAGAGGAGCGTCTAGACATATCTCTTTCTAACAGCTAGTTCCAATGAGCATTTCAATAAAATTAACGGTCATTGAAGTTGTATTTTCATGCAACAACGAGTGTGGAGACTGTCCAACAAGTATTGAACGACTACTTTTTGACATGGAGTGACAGTCTTTTTTCTAACGGCTAGTTTCGTGTCTCTACCTATAAAAGGACTCTCCCACAACATAATTAAGCAAGGAAAAAAGTAAAAAACGGTCAAAATGAGTTTATTCTATTTACACTTTAAGCTTGTGATTGGGAGAGGGTAAAATAAGGGGGAGAGGAAAATAAGAGGGGAATGTTATTTTCCCTTGATTGGGAAGGGGAGGAAAATAGAGGGAGGAGGGAAAATAACTCATATTTTCCCCCCTCCCTTTTCTCTCCAAAATGGTGAGAAAATATTGAAGGAAGAGGAGATTTTGCAAAAATTATCATCCTACCCCTAGACATTATACAAAATTACAGAATCTGAGTAAAAACTGAACCGATCTAGTTCGGTTTGATCCCTTAATAAAATTGGTTTATTCAATTATACTATTTAAAAAATTTGGTTTTAGGTTTTTGGTTCGGTTTTTTATATAGAAAACAAAAAAATTTGAATTAACTGAAGTAATTAATAAATTAAACCCATTTGAATCGAACCAAATTTAAAATACATGTAATTAAATTGAAACAACCTGAACCGAACCTATCGAACCAAAGTTGTTTAATTTGTTCTCACTTTCACTCGAAAATTTCAGGTTAATATTTCAAAATTTAAAAAAATATTTAAAAATATTTTTGTTACATTTTAATATTTAAAAAATATAAACCAATCTATAAATATATTTTTTTACCATTTCAAATATAAAAATAATTTGTGCAATTTGTTCGTATTAACATTATATTTATCATTATATAAATTTCAATTTCATATAAAATCAATTAAATAATTATTATTATTTTTTATCATTATACAATACAATTAAATATTCAAATGTGTTATTTAATAAAGGGTAAAATTAGAAATATATTACTTATTATTATTTTTTCCTTCCACAATTGGTTATCCAATCAAGGGAAAATAAAAATTATTTTCCTTTCCCTCCTTCTTATCCAATCATGAGGGAGGAAAATAAGGAAAAAAAATAAAATTTATTTTCCTTCATTATTTTCTTTCCTCCCTATGGAAAATTGCCAATCACAGGGTAAACTCTTTTATATGCCTATTTGTATACACACATATATGGATTAAAAAAAAAACTTTTGAATATATATCATAATTAATAACCTAATTCCTATACAATTTCGATACATATAAACATTCATTCAATTTGAAAATATTAAAATTCATTTCTCTACCATATTTTGAATTTAATGTTGAAATTTTGAAATTCAAATATGATTTTGTAGATATTAATAATTATAATTTTTATTAATGAAATTCAAATCATAATGATATTTATTCTTAAATGATTTTATATTGATTATTAGACTAAAAACCAATTAAATTGTTATACAATGCTTACATTATTTACATTTTTGCTATAAAAGTAAATTAATTGAGTAATAATGCTGAAGCCTTGTTTAGAAAAATTTTATAAAGTAGTAATTCAATACTATTAATAGAAGTCATTCACGTGAATAATAAAGTTTTTTATTTAAAATAAATTTTAAATTGATAAAATTATTAATAAAATTTATTAATTTTAATATGTTTTTTTAAAAGTAAAATTATAAAAATAAAATTCAATTCTTTCAACATTTAAATTTCTAAATGAATTTTGGTGAATCCCTATTGACTTTAATTTTGATAAAGATGTTGCTTATCTCCACTAAGATTTATCATTCATATCATTTGCCTTTATCTCACATCATACGTGCATATCATCCTACCTGGTTGGCCATAATAATTACTATTAAATAAATAAAGAAAAAGCAGGGATAATTAATGTCACATGATTTTGGGGTTAATAATTGTAGAGATATGAGACAATTCCATGATCAATCACAGATTTTAAATTCATTAATTAATAATGTATGACCAGATACAAATATAGTAGTGGAAAAGACATCTTGCACAACGTTGGAGCATGAGATTTGGAATATTAACTTTTTGCATTTTTCGATGATTCACGTAAAAGTCCCATATATATATATATATATATGCACCTTAATTTTTTTTTTTTGTTTATGTTATAAAAATTTAAAGAAAAATAGTGATTATTGCAATTTAAATTCTCAATTCTGAGATAATAAAAATATTTTATTATTAAATTATATGATAAAAAAAATTATATGCATTTAGTAAAAGTAACATAAAAAAATATATTATATATCAAATAAGGGGGATTTTATAATAAGATATATAATATAATTCGTTATATAAAATTTTAAATTAAATATATAATTTATTGATTGTCAATGATAATTTCATCAAAAATAAAAATTATTAAAAGTGATAAATAATTACATATATTAATAAAATTATTATTTAAATATTTAAAAATTATATTGATTACAGTATCATAGTACAATAATGTATATAATATTATAATATTCACCATCAAATAATTGATATTTTCTGTTTGTTGTAAGTGAAAGTATTAAACATATAAATTTTTTTTCATGAGATTATGATTCGGGTTTGTTCTTTTATTCCTCATTATAAATTAGATAAAAACAAGGCAAATAAAAAACATAAAAATAAATAAATCAATAAGAACATAATAATAACTCAATAGAAGTATAAACAATACCACACGTGTATCACTACTCAATCCCCAAAATGACTCCAATCACTCCAAAATTTAATCATTTCCTGTTGTGGAAGCATAAAAGAGCAATGGAAAATGATAAAGAGATGTCAAGAATGCATAATGATCCACAATGATTATTTCTTTTATATATTTTTTGTTGGTCAACTTTGGATTGGTGTCATCAGCCTCGTCTTGACCCATCCAACGACTGCCCATCGACTGATCAAGACCAATGACTTGGTCAGTTGGTGGGCCGTCCTCAACCCAATATTACATGTGAGGTTGGTGAAAGGCACTATCAACCTTTTATTGTTCTTCCCCATCTCTGTAATAATTCATCCCTTTCCTTTATTAACTCTTCACTTCGAAGTTCAATTGTACCTCTCTTTCTTCGCTCAACAGTAAAAATGTCCGATTTTTTTTTTTCCGTCACTTTAAAAATAATTCTAATGTTAATGAACGAAAAATGCCAAACTCATTGGTCATAGAATAATTACACTAAATATGTGTTTTGGCATGATGGTTAAATTGCTTTTGTAGCATACAAGTCTCGGAGAACCATAATTTTGGAGATAATTATATGTATTTTTTTAATATTTTCGGTTATTTTGAAACGTGAAGATTTTATCAGTGAAAAGAAAAAGGATTAATATTCTCGACTTAATTCTAATTTCTTTATTTTTATAAGAATATCTAAAGGGAGTCTTTTCTAACTTGTATAAAAAATGTTCAATCAAATCTTTTCAGATTATTTTTCTAATCTAAAACAGTAAAAAAAAAAAAAAAGAAACATAATTTTCAAATAATAATAAATTCAAACTCAATAACAAACGAAGCTTGGAGCTTGGATGAGACTCCTTGCTGTGATATAAATGGCAATGAGTAGAGAAAGACCATGGAAATGATTTTAAGAGAGAGTAGTCTTTTGGGTATGACCAAATAAAATTATTACTAGGACTCCTTATAGAGTTCAAGAAAAGTAGAGCCCTGTCTTTATTAGAGGGAGAAAAAAATAGATTAATTATGTAAAAGAAAAGAGTCACTCACATACCTCTCCCTTATAAATTTCTTTCATATCTGTAATTCAACCTCACCTCATAATTTCTAGTCTCACTACTCTTTTCTCTCCTTTCATATTTTTCTTCAGTTAGGTGCTGGTGAAATCTTGAAAGCTAGCAATAATGGTGGTCAAGAAGCCAAAAATTGTGATTATAGGAGCAGGAATGGCGGGTCTTACTGCTGCAAACAAGCTCTACACTTCTACTAGCTCAAAAGACATGTTTGAGCTATGTGTTGTGGAAGGTGGAGCAAGAATTGGTGGCAGAATTAACACTTCAGAATTTGGTGGTGACAGAATAGAGATGGGAGCAACATGGATCCATGGCATTGAAGGCAGCCCAGTTCACAAAATTGCTCAAGAAATCCATTCTTTAGAGTCTGAGCAACCGTGGGAATGCAAGGATGGATTCTTGAACGAGCAACAGACTATAGCTGAAGGTGGGTTTGAGCTAAATCCATCTATAGTTGAGTCCATATCCAGTCTTTTCAAGAACCTGATGGATTTTGCTCAGGGGAAATTGGTCCAAGGCACTGAAGAAGGAGGAGTTGATTTCTATAAGATAGCAGAAAAAGCTTTCAAGATTTGTAAAAGCAATGGTGGTAAGATAAGTGTTGGGTCTTTTCTTAGACAAGGGCTGGATGCTTATTGGGAATCTGTGAAAGATGAAGAAGAACAGATGAAAAGTTATGGTACTTGGAGCAGAAAGTGGGTTGAGGAAGGTATGTTTGCAACGCATGAAAATGTTCAAAGGACTTACACTTCAGCAGGTGATCTCTTGAGTTTAGATTTTGACGCAGAAAGTGAGTACATGATGTTTCCAGGTGAGGAAATCACCATCGCAAAAGGCTACTTGAGTATTATTGAATCACTAGCTTCTGTTCTACCCAGGGGTATAATCCAATTAGGCCGGAAAGTCACAAGAATTGAATGGCAACCTCAAGCTCAACAGAGAATGGAAAATGGATACTCTTCTAATAGTAAGCCAGTGAAGCTGCATTTCTATGATGGATCAGTTATGTGTGCTGATCATGTTGTAGTCACAGTTTCACTTGGGGTACTTAAAGCTGCAATTAGTGAAGATTCAGGTATGTTTAGTCCTCCTCTTCCATCTTTCAAGACTGAGGCTATATCAAAACTAGGATTTGGTGTTGTTAACAAACTGTTTTTGCAATTGAGTTGTTCAAGCAAGAAGTTTCCATTCTTGCAAATGGCTTTTCATAGACAGGATTCAAAATTAAGGCATAAAAAGATACCATGGTGGATGAGAAGGACAGCTTCTATAAGTCCAATTTACAAGAATTCTAGTGTGCTACTTTCTTGGTTTGCTGGAAAAGAAGCAATAGAGCTTGAATCTCTGAGTGATGAAGAGATTATAAATGGGGTATCAACAACAGTATCTAGTTTTTTACAACCCCAATGTAATGGCCATGAGTTGTGCAATGGGGCAAGCACAAACGGGAGTAGTGAAATTAAATTCAGCAAGGTTTTGAAGAGCAAATGGGGTAGTGATCCTCTATTCTTGGGATCTTACAGTTATGTAGCAGTTGGATCAAGTGGAGATGACATGGCTTCATTAGCAGAACCATTGCCTAAGAGTACTGGTAATCTTGAGTGTTCATCAGGGTCTCTTCCACTACTTCAAATTCTATTTGCCGGAGAGGCTACGCATAGAACCCACTATTCTACTACTCACGGTGCTTATTTTAGTGGTCTAAGGGAAGCCAACAGGCTTCTTCAACACTATTACTGTGTTGGGGTTTAGACACCTGGTACCATATTATAATAATAGCAGTATATGGGAGATATATAGTATATTTTTTAAATTTTGCTAGACACTTGTTTTGGAGATTTTTTTTTTTCTTCCATTTTCCATCTAATACGTGCATCTTTCTTTCTCTTTCTATAAAGATTGATAAATTATGAGTGAGAACAAAGAAAGAAGAGGGATGAAAGAGATAGATGGGGACATTTTTAGATGTATTAATTGCCTGAATCAAAGAAGCTTCTTTTCAATTTTCTGTTTGCTTAATTCTCTTTTGTTTATGAGTTCTTAGTTTTCTAACAATTTTTTGATAGCTCTAATTGACCAAAAATTCGTTGATTTTATCAATCTTTAAACCAACAAACCATTTCAAAGATTAAATATTTCAAATTGTTAAAGTAAAGAAAAAAAAAAGACTTTGGATCCCACTTTGTGTCAAGTGTTTGTTTTCAGTTCCTCAATGGACAGGATCCGTTAAACCCGGCTCTTTCCAGCTTGGAACACCTTCAGCAGTTGCTTTCTTTCTACTGTAGCTTGTTTCTCTGCCCACAAACCTTGTGTTGCGCTCACAAATCCAAGCAAGCAAGCATCTTTCAATTTAGGCAAAAATTTCAAGTTGGATTATGGGCCAAGTGCAAAACATAACTTAAAATGGGTATTAGTAGATTTCTTCGAACTATAATTAGACCATCTCCTATAGATTTAGTTTATAGACATTTTGGAAAGCTAGTGAGCTGGCCACAATGGTATTTGATTCACATGAAAATGTGGATAGGACCAATATGGGGGGTCCCATAGGAGGTATGATGGGGCAATCGAGGGTCAATCATACCGGTTTTCAAAAATGTCCTTACAATGAGACATACATTGAGAGCAGATCCTAGAGCCATCTGTTCAGTGCCTGACGGGTCTTAGCTCACTGTCTTTATAGGGGATCCATCTAAGAATGATAGGTCCCATTCCATGCATACGTGACGGGCAATGCAAGAAGAAGACATACATTAAGACAGTCTAACTTAATAGACAACAACAGTGGCCTACCCACTTGGTACCCCCGATTAGATTTCTCTGCGGACACCAAATCCTTACTCTGCTTGCTACAGACAGGAAATGACTTGTCCATAACCAAACATTATCAGATCTTATAGGAAACACACGTATTTATGTCCACTATATAAATCGCAATCCCGTCCTTTAGATTGGACAAACAGTACCTAATCAATGGCTATGAAACCATAAAAATAGCATCCTAGGTTGGTCCACATGTTTCTAATGAATGAGAGATTTAATCAAAGCCAACGTCAAGCTGTAAAGCTCAGATGCACAAGCAGAGAAACTTATATTAGTCACTGTAAACTTACTCGGAAATAAAATATCTTGTACATATATATATAAAAAAAAAAAAAAGTATTGCCACATGCTCCAAAAATCTGCACATATATTGCTGTTTAGAATGGCGTTCATGTGGAGTCTGTTTGGTTGCATGTTGTATCGTCAAATCGGGAGAGCTATTCATCATTTTACATAGAGACTCCATTATTGTAAGATTTGCCTTTATAACTGCCTCTCCTCTAAAAAAACTGGAATGGCCCACTCACTGTCTCTTTTTTGCCTCTTGTGGGCTTCAATCACTCCATGATGATTTTGCATATCACACCACGAATCTGTCACCCAGTCCTTTATATGATTCATAAACAAACAAATGAGAATCCCCCTCCAACATCTTCATTACTTTTATCTGGACCCTCTAAATCATCATTAGCAACACCTTTGCCTTTTGTTTTTAGGATATTATTATTGCTTCTTGGCCTAATCATCATCTCTAGTCCTTATTTTACCTTAACGCACCAACTGGGTAATCTTTGATTTGTCTGACCCTCTAGTTTACTGCTCTTTTAAACCCTTTCCATAACCCTTGATTACACAGCCTCCTCCAAACCAACTTACATTAAAACTGATGATAATATAAACTAATTAAGAGTATTTGAGTTTAAAAGGGTTGAGATTTTCTTGGCTTGGTCCATTCGATTAACAGAGATTTGCTAACTAGGGACTAGGGACTAGGGACTCTTGAATCGACGGCACGTGGGCGGCTAGCAGTGCAAGATGTAACATCTCCTTTGTTCATGTTGCGAACTGTTGTTGCTCGCTAGCGGTTTACATTTTCCTGTGCTCATAAGAAATATTTGTGGTCAAAAGTATTTTTCAACTTCACTTTTATTACTCTGTTAGACTCGCAAAAAATCACTATTGATATGGAATTTTTATATGAATATATAATAATATATTAATCATGTAATTTTGTATTTTAAATTCAATATAGAATACATGATGTTAAATATGGTATAAAATATATAAAAATTTTAGTCATCAAAATTGTGAAATTAGTTAATACAAAATAATATTGTGAATTATATTTTAAATATCATAAATATTATATATATATATATAAAATTATATTAACTAATATTTAATATAAAAATATAAAACTATGTTATATTTTATAAAATTTAGGTTATTATATAATTAATTTTTTATTTTTAATTATACAGTAAGAATATCTAAGACTTAACATTTTATTATTTTTCTCATATTGAGCCTAAAAATTAAATTTAAACATTTAAAAAAGAAGTAAACTCTAGTCTTTTCAAAACTAAATCGATAAAATTGAAAATTGACTAATAATTTAGTTTAATTCAATTAAAAAATTGAAAACCTAAAAACTTGATCAAAATCGAAAAAATTACTTGAAATTAAAAAATGTCCAAACGGAAAATTAGATTAAACTATTTCAACATAAAATTATGTTATTTTAAAAAAAAATTTAAAAATTTTAAAAAATTATACTATTTTACTCAAAATTTAAATGTTAAAAAATAATTTTCATTACTTTATTATATTATACATTTTTTTCTAACTTTTAAATACTTATAAGTATTATTTATTATATTTTTTTAAAAAAGTAAAAAATATATTTTATTGAACCAAACTGGTTGAATTACTCAAATTGACTAAACTATAGACCAATCAGCTGATCATTTCGATATCCGATCTAATTTTAAAAATATTGGCAAACACTCTTTACTACTTAAATTAATATCTAAAATTTATTATTATATAACTAATAATGATTACTCTTGATATAAATACCAAATTGTTAATATTTCATATCATAGTTTCACCTTTCAACTTTAAACGGTTAAAGATATCATAATCATGCAAAACCATCTTTAAAGTGACCAAAAAACGTTGCCACTGAATTAAATTAAGGAAGCACTATAGAATATTTTAGTCTATAGGAAGATAAAGCATTTCATTAAGACCTAGTAGTTATCATGTTAATCCCACATGTAATCTTCTTTCTCGCCCCCTCTAATTTAACAATTAAATGGTCAACCTTCATTTTAAATTCATATTTTTCTATTATGAAAAGAATAGATCTTTAGAGTAATTTATGTAACCATTAAAAAAATCTTTAGGATACTTTCAGTTATTTAGTTGAATGGTTTTAGCCATTTGCTTTCTGTCCAACCAGAAGATATTCCACTTCAAGACAATATCTCTTATTATTATTATTATTATTATTATTATTCCTTTAAATGTGGAAAATCTTTAAACCAATCCTTTTCTTTTCTTAAGAAATCTTAATATTGATAAGGAGTTTTTTGCTCGATGAGAGTAACTTTTTTCTATCCTTAAAGAGAGCCAATAATGAGTAGGAGTGTAAGTTTTAAGGTATTTAAATAGTATATCGCTAAAACTGCATTGTTAATATCGATCAATCCTGATAATGAAAAAGTGAGTAGTGATTTCGATATTAAAATTTAGTTTTTTGTGATATTAGTTTTAGTTTTGTAAAAAATTATAAACGGTAACTGTCGATATACCGTTTAATAAAATAGTGTTTTAATAACACATCCAGATTTTTAGTAGCAATCATTCTCCTCTCTTTAATGCATCATTTTTTTCATTCTTTTTTCTCCATTCACTGTTCATTTTCTCCTCTCGTCAACAACCATTCTCACTTTTTCTCTCTTTTTTTCAACATGTCCTACTCTTCCTCACTTTTGTCTTTATCTTTCAATTGAATCTCTCACTTTTTTCTTTCCTTCAACACCCTTAATCTCAATTAGTCGATCTTAATCAACTCTCCCTCTTTGTCTTGTTTTCTCACCTTAACGGTTGCCACCAACTTTGAACTAGTAACCGATAACTGAGATGGAGACTTGTGATTCTAACCAATCTAACGACCCAATTTGTGATACACCAAATTATTATGGTTTGCTATCACATGTGTGTGAATTTATGTTGCTGCTCTAAAATACCAAATTGACAAAGCAACTTTTCATTTTATTATGTTAAGGTGTTAAGTTTGTTACAATAGAAGAAACTCAAATTCTTGTACAACAAACATGTATCATGTATATATTCTTGTATTCTTTGTCAAAGATGGACATATGAAATAAGACTAAAATTTTCTCTTTTACTCTAAATACTTGTGTGCTTGAATTTGTTCAAAAAGATTGGTTGAGCCATTTATTTTCATCCTCGAGATTGGGTTGCTTTGAACTTCTTCTTCTTCTTTTTTTTTTTTTTCCTTTGTTATAATAGTGATGGAGTCCTTTCTTGCTTGAGTTCATGAATTCCCTTAGTCCATTAGCAAAGCATTGTTTCTTCTATCGCATAAGATATGTCTTCTACCCTAAAACCTTTGTTCTAAAGTGCATTTGATCGGGGTCTACTTCTTTTGCTCTTTGTTTTCATTTATTGTGTGTTGTTCCTGAAGCTTTCTTTAAGTTAACCTTAAGGTGCCTAAATCAAAAGTATTTTCATTTGCATAAGATTTCATATGTTGGTTATGGGTTGTTTTCATTTACATAAGATTTCATATGCTGGTTGTGTATCTTTTGGATGGATTTTATGTGTAAGACAATAGCTTTTGCAATTGGGACATATGCAAGATATTATAATGAGATTTTACACCTTTCTTAAGGGGCAACAAAATGATATCTTCAGTTATTTTATAATAGAATGTTATTTTATAATTGACAAGTTTAAAAATGACTGATAATAATTTTGTATGATTGTCATAAATAGGTTGATACGTTGCAAATCCAGTGGATTATACTAATAAAGAAGATAATTCCAAGTTTTCCCCATTACCTCAAAAAATGGAGAAAAAAAGAAAGTTAACATCACATACTTAGGATCACTTCAAGAAGATTGAAAACAATGGTAAGATCAAAGCTAAATGTATATATTGCGGTGATGTTGCGAGTGCAAACCCTAAGGTAAATGGGACAAGTTCAATTATAATTCATTATAGACTATGTTTTCATGTACCTAAAGAAGTTGATGGAACAAATCAAAATATAATTAATGTGTAAAAATGTTTGAGTTTTAAAATTGGGGATTCTATTAGTAGTACAAGTAATAAGTTTAATCAAGAGCAAGTTAGGGAATCTCTAGCTCGCATGATTATAATTTATGAACTTTCTTTTAAATTTGTAGAAGGAGATAAGTTTAGAGAGTTCATAATGGTTACATGTCCAAAATTTTTTATCCCATTTAGAGTTACAATAAACAAAGATTGATATAGTCTTTATTTGAGGGAAAAAATAATTTGAAAAAGTTTATTAAAAATCTAGTTAGAAGAGTAGGTATAACAACTGATACTTGGATAACCTTGCAATGAATTAATTATATATGTCTCATTATCCATTATATTGATAATGATGGAATTTTGCGCAAAAATATATTAAATTTTTGTCTAATTGCCTCACATAAGGTAAAGTGATAGGGAAAGCTATTAAGAAGTGTTTGAGTGATTGGGGAATTAATAAAATTGGAGTAATAACAGTTGATAATGTTGGTTCTAATGATGTAGCTATTGGGTACTTGAAAGAAAAATAAAGCATTGGGGTATCAGTATTATGAATTATGATCACTTGCATATGCTATGCATTGCACATATAATTAATTTAGTTGTGAATGATGGGTTAAAGGAGATTAACATTTCTCTCAATAGAGTTAGAGTTGTAGTTAGATATATTAGTAATCACCTGTTAGATTGGCCAAATTCAAGGAGCATACTGAGATAGAAAAAACAATTCTAAAAGTTTGTTGTGTTTTGATGTTACAACTAGATGGAATAGCACATATAAAAAGTTAGGCACAACCCAAAAGTTTAAGAGAGTATTTAAGACATATGAAGATATGAATCTTTTGTTTGGAATTGAACTCTTAAAAGGTGATGGAGAAAATAATGAAGATAACCTTAGTGCTCCTGGAGTTGCAGATTGGAGGAGTATTAGAAAGATGATAACTTTCTTGCAACACTTATATCATCTTACTGTAATAGTTTTTAGTTCTTTATATGTCACTTCAAATATATTTTTCATGAGATAAGTTTTGTTCATTGTCTTTTGAATGAATGAGTTCGAAGTGATGATGTAGAGTTGAACGACATGGTAAAAAAGATGAAAGCTAAGTCTGATGAGTATTGGGGGGATGTTAAAAAAAATTAACAAACTTATTTTCATTGTGGCAGTCCTTAATTCAAGATTTAAACTTGAGAAAGTTGAATTTAGGATAAAAGAGATGTATGTGAGTGAGAATAGAGATAAATTAGTCAAAAGTGTGAGAGATATCACATATGATTTGTTTACTGAATATTCTAGATTGCACGGGGCTGAAAATTCTTCTTGTATTAGTGACTCCTCAAGTTCTAAAGTGTCAACTATAAGTGAAGAAATTTAATGTGATAATCAAACACAAAATATGAAGCGGAGTATACAATCAAGGTTTATAAGGATTAAAAATCAAAGTGGTTGTTTATCTAAGTCAAAATTGTATAAATATTTAAATGAAGAGTAAGAAAGTGATGAGAAGGAAGACTTTGGTGTCTTAGGATGGTAGAGGTTGAATGGACCTAGGTTTCCAATTTTCTCATATGACTCGTGATATATTGGTTGTTTCTATTTCCACTGTAGCTTCATAATCAACTTTTAGCATAGGTGAGAGGGTACTTGATGTATTTAAGAGTTTTTTAACTCTTAAAATTATTGAAACTTTAATATGTTGCCAAGGCTGATTGTGTTCATTAAGAACTTTCAAGATCGTGGAGAAGGATTTGGAGCAAATGAAAAATGGTACTTCCTTATTCTCTAATATTTGTCAATTATAATTTTTATTTTCTTCTATTATTTAAACCATTGGTTACTTGATATATAAAATGTGTTATTTTTTTTTATTTTTTGCAACAATTTCAATTCTTAAATTTAACTGATTATGTTGTTTTGATGAGAATGAAGATAGATGTTACTGTTATAATAGCGAATAATAATTATATATTCTCTATTATTTTATTTTTCCATCTTTTGGTTTTCATTTCTTGATAAGAGTTTATAATGTATATTTGCTAAAATTTGGAATATATATTTACTGAAAATTGAAATTTACAGTATATATTTGCAAGAATTTGGTGTATATATTTGCTAAAATATAAAATTTAGGATATAAATTTACTCAAATTTGGCAATATATTAATGTATTATAATGTAAATTTGCTGGATTTATCTTATATTTGCTCAAATTTTTGAAAGTTTGTTGTTTTATATTTGCTGGAATTTTGTATCTTATTTTTAATATTTGCTAAAAGTTTTCTTATGATATTTTTCTATGTTTACAAAATTTGTCTCGGTTGTTATTAAGAAGGAAAAAGTGACTATTGGAAGAAAATGATGCTAAATAAAAAAAACTAATTGAAATTTATTTGTTTTTTAGAATTAAAATTTGTCTTTGGATTGAAATATATCTTTGTTTTTCATGATTAAAATCTAGTTATTTGGATGAATATATTTGTCTTATTAATGACTTGAATTATGATGTTTTATTTATTATTTGTATTGATTTAAAAAAACATTGTTTGTATTGATTTAAAAATATATTGCAATTTAGATTTTTTCATCTGTATTTTGGGCAATATAAATTATTAAATTATGCAAGTTTAGGTTACCGGTGTCAGTATCATATGCCACAAATACCATCATTACATTGATAGGATCGATTTTTACAATTTTTATATTTAATGATATTGAAATCGATAATATATCACCAGTATCAATATTATGTAGTATTATAGAAAATGATGATTTTTGATAGGTGTCGTATACCGATTACAACACTAGTGATGATGCCAAAAGAAAAGACCACTGATTTAAGTAAGGTATCATATTCGCACTTTTTTACTTTGTGGATATATAAGAGACCAAATCTTTCGTCAAAGGAATCAAATAGAAATATCATTGTCTAAGATTTTATGGGAAGGAATCTAGGTGCCAAGTTTTAGGGTTCTAGGGTTTTTGGAGGCTTCCCCTCCAGTTCTCAACTTATCGTTAACTCTTTCTGGTCTGATTCATACACACTTCTACGATTCCATCAAACTCTAAAACATAAAATAACCCACTTTTTTTTTTATTATTAAGATTTTTCTTTCACAATAATTTAAAATCATTTATTGGAGATGTTCTTTTTCGCAAGACAAAAATACTCTCATATTTATAAATATTATGTACATCACATCAACACATATTTAGACGTAACTCATTGATTTAGTAATAATTTGAACTTATCAAGAGTAAGACTCAAATTTCCACTACCATGTTTAACCACTCAGAAATTTAACCGCTGCAGTTTTTTTTTTTTAAAAAAGTTAATTAATCATATGAAAGACATTTAAGTGGTGGGGCATATCTGGTGCAATTGTGAATTTAGCTGTGATGAGTAAGTATTAACTGGCAACTGTGGATTCAATCTAATGTTGCAGTTCCTTCCTACAGTTATTGACTAATTTGTTTTTGTTGTCTTTCAAATTCTCGTAGTAGAGACACTTTTGAAGGAAAAAAGATTTCAGTACAATTTGGTCTGTTGTTAGTGCGATCCATCTGCGCGTACCTTTTCCACTACTTCCGCCAAAATTTATTTAACGTGGTTTTTTTTTTCCGAGAGATATTATCTAAATTTATTCAACATGATTTTTTTTTATATATTATTTCTTAAGAGATAATATATAGATGATAGTCATCATCAGTATTACATTAAAATTAAAATACATCTTTATATAGAAAATAAAGAAGTGAATAAACATTATAGATATCCAAATATAAATATAACAATAATTACAAAGGCAAAAATCAAATGCGAGACTTATTGATTTCAGGGTCTCAATCTTGATAAGTAAACTAATAATTTATTAGCACAAACCAAGCTTATATACACTATTATAAGGAAAACCTCAATGTATGAACATGAGAAAGATATCAAAATTTGAAAATATCTTCAAATCATATCAAGTTAGACCTAGGTTAAACTCATTGCAACCCCAACTGTATTCTTTTTTTTTTTGGAAGGGCTTTTTTTGTTTTTTTTTCTCTTTCTAAAGTTGAGAACAATTTCACAATTTCTTTTTGTTAGTTAATATTTTCTTTAATAAATGTAAATCTACTTTTTTTACTACAAATGTTTTTTTTCTGATGAGAATTTTTTTTTTGCCGAAGTCTTATTCTTTATGTATCAGGTTATTATTATCTTTTTATGAAATTATATAATAATGAAAACTTAATTGAAATGATTAATCAAATATTTATATTTGCATTATTTAACTCATTTGAAGATACAAATTCTATTGTTTTATCAATATAATTGTATATTTATAAGTAAAGATCATCACTTTTAAAGTTGGATCAACTATATTTATTATCTATTATGGATTGTCATTTTTTATTGATGAAGAATGATATAAATGAAAACAATTACTTTTATCTAAAAAAATTCAGAAAATTCAGACATAGGTTTTACAAGACAAGTCCAGTTTGTCTTTGTAGGCTGCTCTATGTTTTCCCCTTTCTTTTTGTACTATGATCTCCTCTCATTAAAATATTTTTCTTGTAATTCAAGTTTGGAAGCCCACAACTCTTGTTAAACAAGACCAACAAGATGGTACCATAGTTTAACAGCACTCAACATGTCACAAGCTATTCCTTCCTAGGATTGACAAAGGAAGTGACTTCGCAATGATAAGGTTCAACGTCACGAATCAATCAATAATAAAGAAATTCGAATAGAGAATAAATAACTCTCTTTGAAATGATTGTAAATTCCACCAACAAAATGAAAAATGCTTTATTAAAGTC